>JARYGA010054345.1:0-43690 GCA_030545235.1 Helianthus tuberosus
GGCAATCTTCTTCTGATTCAGCATCTCCATTTTATCTGCAAAAAACAAATTAAAACTAGTAGGATCAATTCCTTTTCTAGCTTTGTTGAGATGTTCTTCCTCATCATCAGTATCAATATCACTTCCAAGATCTGGAAAAATCGGGATTCTTTTCTCACTAGTTTCTTCTTCATCCAGAATTCTAGCAACAAGAGCTGAACCAGGTATGTATTTATCCCAACTAAATCCCTCTGCAACCTTTTCATCATCTTGATGAATAAGTAAAGGTTTCTTCTTTCCTTCTTCAATAATACGAGCAGGTGCAGTTTGCGGTTGTTGAGCAATCTGATGAAAAATTGATTTCTGATAATAATTGTTCTTTTCTTGATTCTCGGTTGCTTCTTGGTTTTTACACTCTCGTTTAAAGTGACCCTTTCCTTTACAATGGAAACAAGTAACTTTTGACTTGTCAAATCCTAACGGAGAAGTAGCCAATCCCCGAAACTCATCTCTGCTGGTAATTTGTTGAAACTTTTCTGTTCTCCTACAAGCACTGGCTAAACACCACTTCACATCCATCAACTCAAGTTCCTCTGCATCAATTTGGTCATAATCTTCTTTCGTAAGCATCGGATTTCCAATCTTGCCATCAATCAAACTCTCATAAGATTCCAACATAGCAACGAGTGATGCCATGTGTTGCTTGGCTATTTCTGGAGACAAATTCTGACCATTTTGAATATTCAAAGTGACGTTGCATTGAAGATTTGTTAAATTCTGTTGTTGAGAACTTGTTGTTGTATGATTCGGATCAAAGCTTGAAAATGAAGACGAAGATCCACCACTCTGTGTCACATTACTACCTTTTGTTCCTGATGAACTATCAGCACTAAAACCAGTTTGGATCTTTGGACTAAGACTGGGGGTAGCTTCAAACTTGTTTCCTCGATAATACAAACTGACATCTTGTTTGGCATTTGGATTCGTCATTATAGCAGTTTTCTGAATATCCAGCTCCTGCTCTTCAATCTTTTGAATAAACTGTGCCAGATTCATACTCTCAGACTTTCTTGTGTGTTTTAAAATCATCAAATAAGTTTCCCACTTATGTTGTGGTAATGCTTCAGCTAGTTTATCAACCCACTCATCATCCTCTTTCTCAATGTTAAATCTTTTCATTTCCAAAACTAGATGACAATATCTATCAATGGTCTGCTTTGTTGTTTCATGGTCGAAAGCTGAAAACATATCAAACGATTTCTTCAATAACGCCTTTTTGTTTTTAATCATATCTGCACTTCCTTTGAATTTCTGAATCAATGCTTCCCAAATTGACTTAGCTGTATTATCATGTTGGAGAAAAACAAATATATCTTCTTTAATCGCTTGTTGAAGAATACTGATCATCATTTTCTCACTTGTAAATTTCAATTTGTCACCCTCTGAATAGTCACAAATAGCTTTTTCAATCCCACGTTCATTTTTTGGTTTTTCATAATCTTTCAACAGTGAACACCATGCATCAAATTTGTAAGCTTGCACCCAGTTCTCGAATCGATTTTTCCATCCTTGAAAATCTTCAATGTACATGAGCTTTGGCGGTTTCTGATGAGTTCCCGTTTCATTCTCACTGTATAAAGTTTAAACAGCAGTAACAGGTGCAATCGGTGTAGCAAACGCATTGTAAAAATCCTCGTCCATGTTTTGGAAAATATTTTCACCAAAATACAAGTTCAAGCGAAATACTATACTCAAGCGAAATACCCTTGAAGTGAAATCACAACTGAACCAAAAACAATTCAAGCGAAATCACCCCTAGAAGCGAAATATCACACTTGAAGCGAAAACAACACCTTGAAGCGAAATCAGAACCCTGAAGCGAAATCAGGTGTAATTTCAAGAGAAACCTCAACTTCAAGCGAAATCTGATCAATATCTCAAGCGAAACCACGAATTCAAGCGAAATCTGATGAAATTTCAAGCGAAACCTCGAACTCAAGTGAAATAAGATCAAAAATCCAAGCAAAACCTTGTTTTCAAGCGAAATCAACCTTCTGATTTCGCTTGAAATGCTGCTGATGTCATTTTAGCGATCTGTACTCAAGCGAAATCAAGTAATTTTACCAGTTTTAATCCGAATTAATGTCCAAATCTTTTAAGGATTACTTAAAACGTAGTTTCGACCACAATATGTGAAATTTAGAACTATTTGACCGTGAAAACTGTTTCAATTTCAAAAAAAATGAAGAAGTCAGAAAAACGGCTGTTTTTGGCAAGAACTCTTCTTCCTGAGCTCTGATACCACTTGTAGGATCGAGTTGTGACCCAAACGAGTCAATCGGAAGAGCTCTAAACTGTTTCAGAGGCGGAAACTAAGAAACAGTAGATAAAAACAGCTTGTTTCACTAATAATCGTCTTGTATATTGAATAAAATCAGTTTACAGATCACACGACGCTTCGGCAGCAGTTCGGTACTGGAACAATGAGTTACAAATGAATTCGCTTGAAAGGTATTTATAGGGGAAGGGATTTCGCTTGAGGGTGTCAGATACCATTTCAAGCGAAATCACACATGATGATTTCGCTTGAACATGACACATGTCACTTTCAAGCTATCACTTCCTTCAAGCGAAATTACCTTAAACAAACCCTAGAATCTCCTTTTTTCTCGTACAACGCGCCCTGATCTAACAATTCTAATACAAGAAGACGAAGTCGACAGACGTATGCACTAACACCAGTCCTCACAAATAGTTTTGCTATGCGTCGGATTTACTGGGTTTGATTATTATTGTTGTTGTTGTTGATTAACTTTAGAGGTGGTAAGATGCACCAGCTGGCAATTGGGTACCTGTTAAGACACGATTAGACCTGTTTGACTGAAAAATACACCCTTTGACTTTTTAAAATTTTAAAATGATTAAAATTACAATGTTAGGATATATCTTTATTTATCTTTGTACATAAAACATAAAACTGTTTTATAAACATGAGTTAGAAAGTAGTTAAACGAGTCGTAATCGTGTTTGAAATTTATGTTGTGTTGGCCTGACCTGCATTTTTTTTTTGTAAAGTATTTAATATTTTACTTACGATTAAGGGCAAGTTTGGCTAAGCTTATTTTACCTAAAAAAGACTTTGTGTGAAAAGGACTTATTGACTTATTACTTTTTGAAAATGAGTTTTTAGAAAAGTGTTTGGATTAGCTTATATGGTGGGAAACGCCAATAAGTTATTTTTTAAAAAGTGTTTGGCTTAGCTTATTGATGTAAAATGACTAAAAGTTAATAAGTCAATAAGTTGATTAAAAAAGTCACAACATCCTAACTTCTCAAAAATGCTTTTTGATGACATTTCTCCTTCTCAAAAAGTCATTTTGAAAAGGACTCCAAACACTAAAACTCCTTTTTTGCTTTTTGATTAAGTCAATAAGTCATAAGTTGGGTTGAAAAAGGTTAGCGAAACATGCCCTAAGAAAAAGTCATTAAGAAAAAGTCATGTTGGGCTGAACTGTAGACACTTTTTGTGTATTTTTTTTTGTAAAGTGTTTAATCTTTTACTTACGATTAAGAAAACGATATTATTACAATAAATCCAAATCCTTGATAAAAGATTTAGAAGGTTATATACCTTCAAGATAATGTTGGACGACTTGTAACCCATGTGACCCATTTGATGTTTAAAGAAAACCCCATATCAGCACGCTCATAAGTATCTAACCACAAAAAAAATCAGTTATAAGAAGAATACAGAACATTTCATTATGAATAAATTATTTATGGTGATTCTCCACGTTCTTAACTCCAGTCTCTTTATTTACTCTTTTATTAATAATATGGCCTATATATAGAGGTCCTATGTATTTTATATGAGATACTCAATATCAATAAGAATCATCCCATTCTCCATATTTCTTTCTCTACACGATCTATGTTCTCATGTTTATCGTGTATATTGGTTGCTAATAGACCGTTATTTTATAACACGTTATCAGCACGAACGCTTTTAAAAGTGGATCATGTTATCGTAAGTCAAAGTGACCATCGTTATATCTTTATATCAGTTTTTTACATCGATCTACAGGGAACCTGAAATCATCAATGTTACACAAACAAGTTTTGTTTGAAAATCTCACATGAACAAAGATCAAGGTATGATTCGATTTCCTTTTCTTCTCCAATTTTCTATCAGTGCTAACTTATTTGGTTTGGTATGAAAATCTAAATATGAGATTGTGGAAGATTACCTCGAACCATATTTTTCTTGAAAGTTGTTACATGTGAATGTGATACTAGTTTTAATATATATATCGTAGATGTTTCGACTCTTGAATTATAATATACTGTTTGAAGCACATTATCACTAGTCCACTTTCTTACTATTTTTCTTTTGGAATTTATTTAATTTAGTAATATTAATATAACTTAAATTCAATCAAATGCAACTTACGAGGGTGAATAGAATATTATTAATTGCAAAATTGAATTGAAAAGTATTAATTGTGATATTATTTCTCATTAACCTTCTTACAATACGTTATTCATTTGAATTTATGTTTCTTTATTCTTTTTAATTATTACTTAATTAGTTGAATTAAGAAAAAGGTTTATTAAAACTTATAATACGTTAAGTTTACATTTATTATTATTATAAGTATAGCAACGGCAATGGTCTTATTATGAAGTTATCTCATGCTATTTTTATTTATAATTATCATAATTAATATTATTAGTATTATTGTAATTAAAAGTTCAATATGAAGTGTAAATGTATAACAACGCAATTGTTTAATGTGTACATATATAATAGCACTATTGTTTAATTGTTTTATTATCGGAAGATTATTATTTGCCACATTATAATAATATGATGTAAAGTTATCTTATCATGTAGAAATTGCATAATTTACATTGGTCGATGTTACCACATACATACTTATGTTTTAACTTCATAATCTTTTTTTATTAACTACATGAGAATTTAAAGATTTGAAATGTTTGTATGAAAAATGTTTGTTGTATGATATCCGTCATTTGGTTATGAATTCTTTAGATTGCAAGATTTGCTATCGCTTATTATTTATTTTATTACAGTTAAAGATTATATGATTTTATTGGCATGAAATTAGAAGTTAAACAAATAAAATAAAAATAAATCAGTATTGAAGTGATCGGGTTACTATGGCTAAATGCTAAATGTGTATGATTTATCATTCAGTTAGGAAACTGGTTTTTATTTCATATATGATTGTGTACATAGTTATATTATATTATGGTTGAATGCATGATGTATGTACATATGTTTATTATAATAGTCATGTGTTCCTTTCTCTGGGTACAAGTCATATATAGAAATGCTTCTTATATGATTCATATACTCGGTGACACTATATGATTAAAAACTTTATATTTGTTTAGAAAACCTATGTAATGTATCATAGAGTTATGCAGTCAACACATTATCATAAGAAAAGATATAACGTGGATATATTACATTAAACTTTTTAATAGTGTTTTTAATATATTCTTCATATTTAACCATGATTAGTAAGGAAAATAAAAAAAAATGTATATTTTATTATATTGTATTTGATGAGAAGGCATCTTATATCAATTATAGAGGAAGGTTAACGTACATTACGGCTTAATGTACATCACGTACGACAGGTAATTACGCGCGTTCATTTTAAAATCACGCACGTTATAATTTAAAAATCCAAAATCACGCATGTTGAAACACAATAATCACGCATATTGAAAACATTAATCACACATGTTATAGAACAAATAGCGCACGTTGTTGTACGTGAAGTACGTTAAGCCGTAATGTACGATATACTTTTTCATCAATTATATATTGTACAATTTGACTTTGTACATTAATATGCCATTGTTTACGTATATAGACAGACTTCAATGAAGCAGCTAAATTAAAGTTGTGTATATGATCACACGTTATAAACATGATTAAATAGTGATCAATATTTATTTATAATATGACATTCGAAGTTTCAAACTCATTAAAGCTTATTGTAAATTTATTGATGCTTGTAAGATTTTAGACTAATAAATCTTAATGATTCGGTCATATAATTGATGTTATGTGGTGAAAAGATTAGTTATACATGTGGAATAAAACAAGTTCCACTGTTAAACCTCAAATATGCTCTTAAAGAAGCAAGATTGTTAAAGAATATGTAAGGTTTGAAACGGCCACCATGAAAGTTGTGTAATTCTAATCCATTCATGAAGTGAATGTGATGATATAATGACCAATGTAAGGTCGCGATCATGTATATAATAACTAGGGAAATTGTATTGATGCCACCATGAATGTTGTATGGTTATAATCTATCCCTTGAATAGAATGTGATGATATAATATTGGTGTAAAGTTCGTGATGATGGTAATTGAGGAAATTGTTATGGTGATCATGTAATGAGATCAACCATGTTATTAGTACAATGATTATACAATGATCGTTATAAAGGTCATGGTCATGATCATGGTAACTGAGGAAATTGTAATTATTCTCATGTTGACAACCATTTTAATATTGAAATCGACCACAAAAGGTGGCACACTTAGGGAGTGATTATACGAACATAAAACATGGGAAACATGTTATAACATGAATTTTTGAAATAATAATATATTGTTTTCTCGTACTTACTGTCGTGTATCAGATAAACACGAGTGCAACTAAAAGAATATATGATCATAAACCTGAAGTATATGGTTGATAATTATTTAATTAGTTGGCATGACCGGTTAGACCACGGCGAGTCAATGTTGATGTGAAAAATAATAAAGAACTGGAAGGTTCTTTAAGCTGATAATTAGCATGTAATTTTTGCTCTCAAGGGAAATTGTATATTTGCCAAGTAAAGGAGGCTATATCCCTAAATATTCTGGAAATGATTAAAGGATAAGCATATCCCAACATGATACCATTTAGTGTTTTTAAATTGATAATGGTTATCAAATCCACAACCTGAAGCTTGTGTGATTGTGGCTTAGCTAATGTGATAGCAAGCATATTGATCCAGATAAGTATATTTGATAATAGTGAATTTGATTCCCAAGTTGTTAATGATCATTGGAATAAGTGTTATTGTTGAGATGATCACTAAACGTCTGCTATTGGTTACAAAGCCAATGATCATGAGAGAAGCAAAAGTTCATTCAGGTACATGTAATTTTATATATATAGTACCTTCCATTCACATCAAGCCAATAAGTTATAGTTATCCCCATACAATTGGTTTTTGGTCAGGAACTAAAGATGTCTCATCAAAGATTTTGGTTATGCGACATATATTGAAACTCATCCACCAAACCGCACAAAGATGGGATTTCTAAAACGTTTGAGAATATGTTGGGTATAAATAATTGTAGATGATTGAATACTTAAAGCCATTAGTGAGAAATTTGTTTATGGCTCATTGGTTTTCACTTTATTGAATGAATGTTCCCAACATTAAGGGGAGATAATAAGCAGTTGGAAAGTGAAAAGTTAAATGAATTATCATGTCATCTTGATCCTCAGACTATAAACTATGAATTAGAAGTTTAAAGTATAATTCATTTACCAATATTAAAGAACAAATTACCAGACAAGTTCACTGACCTAAATAGAGTGACTAAGTAAGTCACATAATCAACTGGTTATGCTCCAGTTATATTTGTATCCCAAGAGGACAACCACATATTTTTGTAATGAGTCTATTGCACGCTTAAAGCGTGGTAGACTAGTTGATTCCAATAATAAAATTCCTCGAAAATTGGAGCAAGTAATTAAGATGGTCAAGTCGAGATTACAGTAATAAGATCTCCTGAAAAGACAATTGACATGATGGTTCAAGAAGAACCTCAGGTACCTGAAAATAAAGAGATCTCGTTAAATTGTATCATGTCTAAGATATGTATGGAATCGAAATAAAAATCGACGTCTTTATACTTTTGTATATAATATAGCGCTTAAAATGATTAGATGATCAGGATCAAGATTTAAGATCTGCCTATGAATGAATATTAAGAAATGATTGGCCAAAATAGAAAGACGCAAATAAGGCAGAGTTTAGTTCTCTAATGAAATGGAAAGTTTCTGGACCAACAGTCCATACAACTGAAATTGTAAAATATGTTGGATACAAATGTGTCTTTTACGCGAATCATGTGAAAAATCAAATTAAGTGATATAAGTCAAAATTGGTGGCACAAGAATTTTTTGCAAAGACTTATGACTGATTATGAGGAGATGTATTCTCCCGTGGTGGATGTTTAGACTTTCCAATATCTTATTAGTCTGGTAATATATAAAAGAGAATTGACATGCGTCTTATGAAAGTTATGTATCACTTGATACTAAGTCATATAAAATAAGTTCTCTAGAATATTATGATTTTTATATAAATTCGGATCTGAATACGTATACATGTTGTATATGTTATTGAATTGAATATAACTGGAACTCCCCATGAGTATCGTAAAGCATTTGAGTGCTTAAGAGGTTAATTGAAACACCTTATGGATGTAATTATTATGCACCAATACTCCAATAAACATACATAGAAAATGTGTACCTGGTTATTATGACATCTCAATGTACACAGTGTACAAACATGGTACAATATGGATTTTACAAATGAAGCAAGTGTTTAACATATCCTTGCATATAATATAAAATCAATGAGGAGGTTTGTGTGTCAACACTCCTAAAGAGTGTATGCACATACATTGTTGGTCAAAGTGGAAAGGAGTACGGGAATGTATATTTATAAAGTTAAAAAGATAGTCTAAACTAAAATAGTCGATTCAAATGTGGTATAATCGACTTACTAATGAGCTCAGGAAAGAGATAAATACATAAATGGTAATGAATCCATTTGTTTTCATTAAAGAACAATATGAGGTTTATGAGTATTCTAATATATGTTAAATGACATAATTGAATCTCCTGAAAAGATAAAAATGAGCTCAATTATTAAAGGAAGAATTTGCAAATTAAAGATGGTATTGCAAATATATGGCTTGATATGTAGAACAAGCATTTGTATTATTGTTATCCATCAATCATAATACATCTAGAAGATGGTGAACATTTTCATACGCACAAAGCTTATGGCATACGTACATTTTATGATGTCCAAGTAATTGGTATAAAAAATGGCTCTTATCATCTCCTATCAAAGAAGCAAAAATCATTGGTCCAGAAGTACCATAGTTAACTACAAATTGTATATCTTGCTAGTATGTATACACGGACACATGTCATGATATACATTTGAGAAGAGATAACTCGTGTATAGCGAGGAGATAATGTAACGGGTAAAACATATATTTTTATACCCTTAAGGTACAAAAGATATGGATTCATATTTTACTAACCCATCAACAAGTTTGGTTAGTTTTGTAAATGCAGGGAATGTAACAAAACATATTCATGGATCTTATAGTATATACTTACAAGTGAAAGCAATTAAAATTTCACATGAAGATCATACATCAATGCTCATTGAAGGATTTGACATTAATGGATCAAGCAACATACCAAGCTGCACATCAATGGATTACAAAGTTTTGAGCAACTTTCAAAGAAGCCGGACCTGAGTCACTTATAGGATACATGTAAAATGAGGGGGAGCATTATACAAGTTGCACCCTTTTTCCCTTAACTAAGTTTTATTCCAATGGGTTTTCTTAGTAAGGTTTTTAATGAGGCAACATACCTGATCCAAAAGTATCAGGAGGAGAAAATACGCGCTGCACTCTTTTTTCCTTAGCTGAGGTTTTGTCCCACTGGGTTTTTCTAGCAAGGTTTTTAACGGGACAGCATATCCAAGCGTACACACATTCCTCTATATGTTTCTCTTCTACATGTCCTTGTTTTTGTTCAAATTTCCTTCACATTCATCTTATATTTGGTGGGTTGAGATTAGTTTTAAGGAAAATAAGATAATGAAAGGGCATAAAGGGAATCATGCATTTATGAATTTTCTCTCTCCACATGCAAGACACATGCCAATTACACCCATCAATTTTAAACGTTCATAACTTTTTAGTACGACATTTTTTTTCAGAAAAAATTTCACCACAATAACAGGTGTTTTTTTATCTTTAATATGAGTATCATATTGTCATATAAAAATAAAATAAAAAATCATTTTTACTGGGTTTCTTTTGCATTGTGTTAAATGTTCCGGTCATTCAGTCTTTTAACTGGGTTTTGGTCATTACGTTTTAGTAGGGTTTCTATACATTTTGTTATTATCAAAACCTATAACATAGTGTTAATTTGAGTTCTACCCATTGCGTTTTTATAAGAACCTGTAACACAATATATGACACAATGAAGATGATGTTATATCTATGTTTTCTTTACATTGTGCTATTGGTTTTGGTCATTGTGTTTAATCTCTTATCCATTGTATTTTAGTATGTTGTTCATTGTGTTTTAATCTCTTGTTCATTGTGTTTTAGTTTGTTGTGTATTGTGGTTTTAGTTTGTTGTTCATTGTGTCTTCATCTGCTCTCCATTGTATCTTTTATCTGCTGTTATCAATTGTGTCTTTTATCTGTTGTCATCAATTTTGTTTTTATTTAGTTTGATACTTGTTATATTATACATTATGGCCATTGTGTTATACGTCATGGTCATTGTGTATTAGTCTGTTGTCAATTGTGTCTTTATCTGTTGTCATTGATTTTTTTATCTACTTTACATTGAGTTTTACGTCATGTCCATTGTGCAATACGCAACTGGGTTTTTGAATTTTTTTTTTTTTTTTGAAAAATATAACAATGGTACTCATATTAAAGATAAAAAACGCTCGATTTTATGGTATAATTTAAAAACATGATGCATAAAAAAGTTACGGATGTTTAAAAATTGGGAGGGAAATAGCATGTGACTTGAATGTGCATATTCTCTTTCCTCTTGTAAACAAAATTACCCTTCCACTTGATTCCTCCAATGACACTTGCCACTCTCTGGTTGCTTCTTACACTTTCTATTTTTAAATCTTTTGTATTATAACTCAACCCATTGTATTGTTTGTGTTTGTAACATATAGTCCCAATAAACTTTTATGAGCTAATGTTTATTTTTCATTTTTTTTGTTTGTTATGCGTGTGATCAAGATTTAAGATTTTTAAAGATGTAAAGGCAATGCGCCACACACATGCAAGTTTTTTATGGTAAGGTATGTGGTTGTGTTACATATGATGGAAAAATGGACTGGTCCAATTAGTTAACGCGGCTGATCGAGTTATGACCCGTAAGAGTTATACTGTGGGCAACAAACTAAAATCCACTTAACTAGTTTAACTGGTAATTACGAACAATATGCGAAATGGATCATAATTATATTTATGATCATGAACGGGTTAATATTATTAACACTCGTTATTATAATATAATTGTTTATCTTATTTAATAAACTTATTGCGGGTATTAACTGAGAGACGTGTATATGGACCGGGTGAGACAGGTACACTCTCCTCGCCACTTGTTGTGCATGCACCCTCGCTGCGCCACATGTCGCGCATGCATCCACGCTACGCCACTTGCCGCGCATGCACCCTTGATGTACCACTAGTCACACATGCACCCTTAATGCACCACTTGTCCAACTTCCATGTGCATTGTCACTCCCCAACCGATGGCGGAAACATTGGGGCATGGCACTGAGCGAAACAGATTGTCCATGAGTATCCATAACAACTATTCATTACCAGATAATTAAACGTCATGTCCCGTACCACAACATATCCAAATAAAAACAGTTATTACAAATAATTGTCTCAAAAACAAATACTATTCCGACGACTCAAATTTAAGCGTGACATAACTAGACCCCTAGCTTGATTAACCAAAGCACAACAATTTCCTAGCATCTCAAGCACCTGCCACATATGTTAAAATAAAGGTCAATACACGTAGTGTAAAGGTGAGCATACAAGTTTGATAGTATAATAGAGTTCGAAATCGTTTACGCATAACCAGCATGTAACATGTAACATGTAACAAAGTGAAGGCAAGTAGGTTATCGACAGAGAAATATGCACAGACGTGACTGCGAGTTGTAGAATGCGCAACACATATCCCCACTAGGACACGTGAAGTAAAGCCCTTAACAACCCCTGTCCACGACAGGTGCTGAGTCCAAACTATAGTACTATCGTTGCTAAGGTGTCAGGCAACAATCACTGTGTTAACATAACATACAAGCATTCATCGAATAACACGTAACATGCAATAACGGTCAGCGTATAAATAGTGTTTGCGTTGTGTGTCGATTGTGATTTGAATAAGTAACGTATGTAACACCCAAAAGTGCGTAAAGCAAAAAAGGGATAAAGTATACTCACATATAGCGTTTAAGTTAATAAACACTGTCTTGGATTGAAGGGAGTGTTGAGAGGTTAGCCTGAATAGTTAACGATAGCATAAGCAAAGAACGGTGTGTTAAACGGTATAAAGTGATCAAGGGTCGAGTGGCAACCCGATCGGATGACAACGTGCTAAACAACACCCTTCGTCAAGTCCCAAGTCGTTCGATCGAACATGAATCACCCAAGTCCGATCAGTTTACTGGTTCATGACGGTTGTTCATGTCTAACCCGAAATAAGCTGTCTCTTGGATAGAAAACGGATCTTGAACCAACACATCACTAAGAATGAGTAGAAGATCAGAACGAGCTCCGATTCTATCGGTGCATTGAGTGTAAAAGAGTTGAAAGAAAGTAGGAAAACCATCTTTCAATCCTTTTAACCCTGGAAATGCTTAGATCTATGCGAAATCGTTGTTTAATCATGTGGAAATCCTTCATATCTGAGTTATTCTTGGTGGAATGAGGCCAAAACTTGAAGTTCATAAGAACTCCATGATGACATCATCCTAGAACACCCCAAATCCGTTGATTTCACGGTCAAAAGTTAAGATTCAAAGATGAAATTGATGAAGAAGTGTGTGTAGATCATAGAAGTACAAGATTTGAGTTGAAAACTTACAAGAATCGCGAGAAATTGAGAGAGAAGAGGCCATGAGCGCGCTGGTCGAGTGGAGGAGCTGTCACATAACAAATGATGTGACAGGTGGGTATTTATAGGTTGCCAAAAAGGGAAAGGTGCATAAGTGTCGAACAGGAGGTCACCTCGATCGGATGACACTCCGATCGGTTGGCCATCCGATCGAGTGGTCACTCGATCGAGTGGCTCCGACGAGTTGTGTTTTGGCGTTTCGTTTCGCGTGTTGAGCGTTGCGATGCATTTAAAAGATTATGCGATGTGATAGTATTACAAATAACTTAACCAATACTTGCTATATCTAACATACAATCATTCTAATTAACTCGTGTTTAGCGTTTGCGATTAGACTGCGATTGCGATAGAGTTGCGATTGAGTTTTGATTAATCACCACAAACATAAAATAAACATGCATAAGTAACACATAAAGGGCGCACACACGTAAAACAATATCCAAAACGCATAATTCGAGTTGCGAATGCGATTGCGATGCGATAAGCGATAAAGCGATAAAACAATGATAAAACCTCGATTATTCACAAATACTCCACATAATACAACTAAAGTAATTAAAATAAAGATTCGATTGCAAGTCAAGAAGTCAAATCTGTAATTAAGCAATGAGTGACAGATCGCAATTAGCAATCTTTTCTTCCTTTGACTTCAATCTTGACTTTGACTTTGACTTTCGTAACACGGGGTGTTACATGCATGTCCGCCATTTATCGCACATGCATGGATCTCCATATTCTATTTAAATGGAAGTGTGGACTTGCATTTGAGGGTTAAAGAACTCGCACAAGAAAACTCTCATAACCCCACACCGTCGCCGCCGGCCACTGCCGCCGCCGTTATTGCTCACCGCAGCCAGTATCGCCGGCCACGACCGCCGCTACCCGGCGTTTTGTAAGTTCGTGTAACTAGCACATGTTCGTTGAACCTCATTGTCTCAACCTGTTAGTTATTAACCGAGATATATCTTTATCATCGGTAGTTAGATATCCTTATCACTATGCTAGTATTTGCATGTAGCAGGATCCTGTTGGGTTTCGTTTATTGTTGATCACTCATTTATTTTCCGTTGCGTTTTATTGATTAACTCGCTTAATTAATTGATTATTATTTATTGAACTGGGTTTTAATAAATAAAAAATTTTAACTGATCACCCTGGAAACCCAACAGTGGTATCAGAGCCTTGGTTACAACATACGAGTCTTTTAACCGGAATTAGAACACAAACTTTAATTATTTTAAAGTTTCTGATGTAAATAATTTTAAGGGTAACTTTAATTTTGGTTAATATTTTATTTGTTTTGCTTGACCAAACGATTGCCCGGTTTATTTTGTGATTGTTATGAAATATGTAAATTTGGCCCGACCTTGTTTTGTGGTTGTCAATTTTACTTGGTTTTTGATATTATGGTTTTTGGCCACCTTGATGGTTCAAAGTTGTAATAGATAGGGTTCCTTCCTGTATTGTATTTTTGTAAATTTTGTAATAAACGAAGACCCAAAGATAAAAACCGTGGATGCTAAACCGAGGAGTCATGAAGTCAGTGGGAGTTGCTCGAGACGACTGGATGCACTCAAGTCCATCCTTGTGGTTGTTTGTTTATTGTGACCCCGTGACCCATTTGATCTTGCTATTAGGCTCTAGCAAGATCGAACAATTGCTGGTCATATAGTTTTACATATTTATCTTGTTATTCATGTTGCTTTTTATCTTATAAGTTGTTATAACATAACCAACCTAAATACCAACATGATTTTAAAAGGAGTTTTAAAATATTGAAACAATCACATTAAAATAAGTTTTAAATTTGTAACACCTGTGTCATTTCAACCATCAAACAAATGCCAAACCAATGAAATATTGTATTTCATACTTTGGACTTGTATAAATATGTGTATCTTTTGGACATATCAACTCTTGTTCGATTTCAAGCTCTAAATCGCTTTCTGGAAGGTTATACGCGCACTGATGCGTAAATATAACCAGTTTAATGCAACGAACACTCCGGAATAGTGAAATAGGCTTAACATACCTTAAATAACCTTTACATAACTTAGATATAAGTTTTGGAAGGTTTGGTGTGGTGAAATCAAGTTTAATCGCTTACAGGGACTAAATTTGACAAACTGCGAAAGTATGCCAATTTGAACTGTAACAGACATTCCGGAACATGACCATAAGTTAAACATACCACAAATATCCTTTACATAGCTTAGAAATAGGCTTTGAGGTGTTCGGTATGCTAAAATAAACTTTTGTGTCATTCAGGGACTAAAAGTGTCAAAAAGTGCACAAGTTTGCATTTTTACGCATAACTTACGTTCTGAATACATCCGGACATCCAAAAATTTATGTAAGCACTATAATATTTTATTTTAGTGTTCGCCATAAGAAAAATCCATTCGTCGTGTCATTTGGATCGTTTTTCGCGCTTATGCGCATTCCGTCATAATTAAGCGAACATCGCGTTCGTACGACCAAACGAGCCATCATCCGGCATATTTTTGAGCATGTTTTGAGTTCCCTATACTTTAACTTCATTTTAGAGCCTTGAAATGAGGTTAACGGGGTTCAAACGCATCAAAAAAGGCCTTAAACACGTGCAGGGACCATTTCTGCCAACTTTGAAACATTTCTGAATCAGAGGGGTGCTAGCGTAGGGCGAGCCCTATAGGCTTTACCAGTCGCGCTACGCGACTGCCTATGCTGGACAGAAAACATGCAGAAATATCAGTTTTTCGCTTTCGGGACCAGATTCGATGTATTAGCCGTTGTTTAATTCACAACCACACATTCTAAACTTGCTTAGTCAGCGGATAAGGATGGAATTTAGGCACCATAACTTTGCAACACATGTATGGATGGAATTTAAGCACCTAAACACCATAACTTTGCAACACATGTATGGATGGAATTTAAGCACCTAAACACCATAACTTTGCAACACATGTACGGATGGGATTAAGGCACGTTTTCCATGAAACGATCTTAACGGTTCGGGTATTCCTATAAATACCCCATACCCCCCATTGCTAAAATCACTAGAAACTTGATTTGAGAAACTCTAAGTTGAAACATTTGTTTCATACCTGAGATTTTTGAATCGAGTTTAGCATTCGGGGACCCTTCGTAAGTATTCTTTCGTTCTTTTCCTTATTTTACTGCTTTTCGAGTCAGAAAGTCAAACTTTGTTTGACTTTCAGCGTTGACCAGTAATGGTCAATGCGAAGTTCATTTGAACTTCGCAACGTGAGTGTAATCACGTTGGTCATAGTCCCTTGGGACTATGCCCACTGATTACCACGTTGTTTAGGGTCGTAGGGTAAGCGATCTGATAAATCGCTTTTACCTCGAACCCGACCCAGTTTGGTCGATCATTAGGATCCGACCAAACACATTAGGTGACCATAGTAGGTAGGGAATAACCTTCCGAGGTTATACCCTATGGTCACATCGTTTAAGTAGTTGTATGATAGGTAGTTTATATGCCTTAGGTAAATTACCAGAATACCCTTTTCATGTATAATTGGTAATTAAGCATATGTAACCTAAACCTTTGTCACATAACTGATTATGTAATATGTTTAGGCATATAACACTTGTCATAGGGCTAGTTAGGCGGTCCGAACGCGTTTCACGCGAACGACGCGTTAAAGTAGCATAAGCTACCTAAACGGGTCGTAATGGGTCGAAATCACTTAGGTTAAGTTTCATTTAGTATGTAGGCTTTGATTAACCATATCACATGAGTTCCTACACTCATTTGGTTTACAAACCCTCCTGCTACCCAGTCTTCCGATTTAGGTCCGGTTTATTAATGTAGTTACCTATATTAGGTGCCGTTTGATATTCCGCGATCTCTAGCATTGCTTGGTGGTTATCCTAGGACTTCTGAGCAATCTCAAGTGAGTACATAGACCCCTCTTTTACTGTTTTCCAAACTGTTTTGGGGTGGAACACATGTGCCTACTTGTTACATTCATGCTTTCCCGTTTTCACATCATATACCTGCTATGTTCGTTAGTACATTATAGTACATGATTTCAATACATTTTATGCTATGTATGTCCATTATGTGCATACTTAGTACATTGTTTTACATTGCTTTTCTGTTGCATATGCTTATCCAGCATATGAACACATTATACTACATATTGAACCGTTGTAAACATTTGACTATGTGAACCGTTGTAATCATTTAACTCTGTGATCCGTTGATATCTGTGAACCGTTTGTACCTGTGAACCGTTTATATCTGTGAACCGTTTGTATCTGTGATCCGTTGATATCTGTGAACCGTTTGTATCTGTGATCCGTTGATATCTGTGAACCGTTTGTATCTGTGAACCGTTTGTATCTGTGAACCGTTTATATCTGTGAACCGTTTATATCTGTGAACCGTTTGTATATGTGAACCGTTTATATCTGTGAACCATTTGTATCTGTGAACCGTTTGTATCTGCGAACCGTGTGAACCGTATTTGACCATACATAAACATTTCTACTATTGTTAAACATTACTTTGGTGGTTTGGTTTGATTAAATGATTAAGTAACGATACGTGTGTAATATGATACAAGCATGGTGGATACGCCGCTGGTACTTCCTATATATAAGTGTTTGTATGGTATTACATATTGTAGCGTTATTTGAATCATTTCAGTTTGAGACATAGAACATTTTATACAAATAACATACTTTTCACAAGACATTGTTTTACAAACAACTTATCTTTTACAAACTCATTTTACTTGGTTATTCATTTAACCATGCATTATTCACTTATTTATACATATCATCTGAACTCATTGTTTTTCAAATGATTTACAAAACAAAGCAAATTACAAGGTTCATGACTAAACATTTTCTCAAAAATAAGTCATGGAACCTATTTTCACAAAACCTATGTATCTCACATGCATTTTTATGCTGACGTACCTATTTTCACATGTGTTTTTCAGGAGCTGTTGCATAAGATGATCAAGATACACATAGGCAGACTTGGGCTTTAGTGACAATAAAAGATGCAAGACTAGTTAATTATGTTGTATTTATTTGTTTGTTAAGACATTGTAACACCTTTAATCAATAAAACGAAACTTCAATTGCCATGGATTTGAAACAATTAATTCTGTCGCAACACTCCCCGATGTTTCCGCCACGTTTTGTATGTTCTACGTGGTCGGGGTGTGACAGAAAAGATGGTATCAGAGCCAATGGTTATAGGGAATTAGGTTATTAGTAATGCTTTGACCTAGTCTATAATCTTCTTAGGACCCTAACGCGAGTTTACTTGCGTTTAGTCATAAAACAATACCGTCACCTATCCTTAGGCGACTACCACAACAAGAACATAATTTTTCGAAACCGCTTTGAAAACTAATCATCTGTTCTAGGATGATTAATTACTAGGTTTTGAACCCTCTGTTATAAGGTTTTGAACCCCTTTGAATTTTCAAAAATCTCGTCAAGATTTTGGGTTTTAAATAATGTGAACACGTGCAAACTGGAAGGGTGAATGCCTGTATTCTGGGTTTTCTGTCTAGGCAAGCACTTCGTATACATCTCAACCAGACGCGAGACCAGTTGTGCTTACCTGGGAATTCTTGGGATGAGTGTTCACTTATAGGCGAGCATGTCTTCGCGATACATTATTTTTGACCTATTTACTTTGATTAGTCACCATCTCATTTGTTTGCCTTTGGTAACAAACAAATGGTCACAATCTTCATGTGTTGTTATTTTCTTTTGACTACCTTCGGCTTGTTTCCTCCTATGTCTTCCATTTTCTTCATTATACCTTTTCATTTCAACAAGACTCGAGTGTCCGGACCAGGTGCTACAACTGCTCAACAAATAGGCGTCGTACTCCAGAAGACCGTTGATTTAGCTATTACCATGACTCGTCTCAAGGATGAAGCCGTATAAGGGAACTGCTCCTTGGCGCAATCAATGTCACTGGCATCATCTGAATCAAATACCCTGTTTCAAATGTACCCACGGTGGACGATGGAGACATTTGGTTAACATGTGCCGCTTTGCAATCCAAAGCAAAGCTGTTGCAAATCCTGCTGCTGCTCAACCTTCAAACTCTGCTTCATATGTCGCTTGACATATTTGGCGCCTCAACCTCATGAACTTTCTACCTTGTGTATCGACGTAAGCACGCCTAGTGCAAGGTGTCGGAACACCTCCCGTTACACAAACTCCAAAAATCCATGTAGGATCTTTCTATCCTCATAATAGATCCTTGTGGATGGGTATCATTCATCGGAGTCCTTAATTGAATTCTTTGTATGATTCAATACGTACATCACAATTCAATAAGGATAAAGCCGAATTCCTTTTAAGATTATCCTATCTTAATAGATAGATTCTTGAAATGATTAAAGTACCAAATGAAATCCACGAATTGGATTCCTGGTGTGCTTTAAGTATCCGCGTCCAGAGATAACAAATTAATAAACAAGTTAAACAACTATGTGATTATGTACTTATGAACATTACAAGACAAATTGTGTGGACTATGCAAGGAATTACGTAATTATGGATGCATACATAATTATGAAATTTAGTGCACGGAAACCACAGCGAGCTTTGTCATGTACCTAGAAGTTAACCCTATTCATTTCCAATTCTGATGAAGTATCCGTTGAGGAAAAAATGAACTAGCTATTCATTTTTCACTTCTGAAGAATATCCGTTGAGGAAATGAATATCCGTCTATCCTTCATTTCCAATTCTGAAGAATACCCGTTGAGGAAAATGACTCTGTTTGTGCATTTTCGTTCTGAAGAGTATTCGTCAAGGGAAATGAATATCCATTGTTTAATCCTTCATTTCCGAACCTGAGGAAACAACCGTTGAAAAATGACTCCGTTTGTGCATTTTCGTTCTGAAGAGTATCCGTCAAGGGAAATGAACATCCGTTTATTTAATCCTTCATTTCCAAACCTGAGGAAACAACCGTTGAAAAATGACTCCGTTAGTTCATTTTCGTTTCTGAAGATTATCCGTTGAGGAAATGAATATCCGTTGTTTAATCCTTCATTTCCGAACCTGAGGAAACAACCGTTGAAAATGACTCCGTTAGTTCATTTTCGTTTCTGAAGATTATCCGTTGAGGAAATGAATATCCGTTTGTCTATCATTTTCATTTCCGTTTCTGAGGAAGCAACCGTTGAAAATGACTCTGTTTGTTCATTTTCGTTTCTGAAGATTTGTCCGTTGAGGAAATGAATATCCGTTTGTCTATCATTTTCATTTCCGTTTCTGAGGAAGCAACCGTTGAAAATGACTCCGTTTGTTCATTTTCGTTTCTGAAGATTATCCGTTGAGGAAATGAATATCCGTTTGTCTACCATTTTCATTTCCGTTTCTGAGGAAGCATCTGTTGAAAATGACTTCGTTTGTTCATTTTCGTTTCTGAAGATTTTCCGTCAAGGAAATGAATCCCCGTTTGTTTATTCCTTCATTTCCGTTTCTGAAGAATACTCGTTGAGGAAAATGACTCCGTTTGTTCATTTTCGTTCTGAAGAATGTCCGTTAAGGAAATGACAGGATTATGCTTTACATATCTCTGGTGGTTATCTGACACAAAGTCACAAATAGACTCCTACGAATTAATTTCGGGACGAAATTTCCTAAAGTAGGGGAGACTGTAACACCTGTGTCATTTCAACCATCAAACAAATGCCAAACCAATGAAATATTGTATTTCATACTTTGGACTTGTATAAATATGTGTATCTTTTGGACATATCAACTCTTGTTCGATTTCAAGCTCTAAATCGCTTTCTGGAAGGTTATACGCGCACTGATGCGTAAATATAACCAGTTTAATGCAACGAACACTCCGGAATAGTGAAATAGGCTTAACATACCTTAAATAACCTTTACATAACTTAGATATAAGTTTTGGAAGGTTTGGTGTGGTGAAATCAAGTTTAATCGCTTACAGGGACTAAATTTGACAAACTACGAAAGTATGCCAATTTGAACTGTAACAGACATTCCGGAACATGACCATAAGTTAAACATACCACAAATATCCTTTACATAGCTTAGAAATAGGCTTTGAGGTGTTCGGTATGCTAAAATAAACTTTTGTGTCATTCAGGGACTAAAAGTGTCAAAAAGTGCACAAGTTTGCATTTTTACGCATAACTTACGTTCTGAATACATCCGGACATCCAAAGATTTATGTAAGCACTATAATATTTTATTTTAGTGTTCGCCATAAGAAAAATCCATTCGTCGTGTCATTTGGATCGTTTTTCGCGCTTATGCGCATTCCGTCGTAATTAAGCGAACATCGCGTTCGTACGACCAAACGAGCCATCATCCGGCATATTTTTGAGCATGTTTTGAGTTCCCTATACTTTAACTTCATTTTAGAGCCTTGAAATGAGGTTAACGGGGTTCAAACGCATCAAAAAAGGCCTTAAACACGTGCAGGGACCATTTCTGCCAACTTTGAAACATTTCTGAATCAGAGGGGTGCTAGCGTAGGGCGAGCCCTATAGGCTTTACCAGTCGCGCTACGCGACTGCCTATGCTGGACAGAAAACATGCAGAAATATCAGTTTTTCGCTTTCGGGACCAGATTCGATGTATTAGCCGTTGTTTAATTCACAACCACACATTCTAAACTTGCTTAGTCAGCGGATAAGGATGGAATTTAGGCACCATAACTTTGCAACACATGTATGGATGGAATTTAAGAACCTAAACACCATAACTTTGCAACACATGTATGGATGGAATTTAAGCACCTAAACACCATAACTTTGCAACACATGTACGGATGGGATTAAGGCACGTTTTCCATGAAACGATCTTAACGGTTCGGGTATTCCTATAAATACCCCATACCCCCCATTGCTAAAATCACTAGAAACTTGATTTGAGAAACTCTAAGTTGAAACATTTGTTTCATACCTGAGATTTTTGAATCGAGTTTAGAATTCGGGGACCCTTCGTAAGTATTCTTTCGTTCTTTTCCTTATTTTACTGCTTTTCGAGTCAGAAAGTCAAACTTTGTTTGACTTTCAGCGTTGACCAGTAATGGTCAATGCGAAGTTCATTTGAACTTCGCAACGTGAGTGTAATCACGTTGGTCATAGTCCCTTGGGACTATGCCCACTGATTACCACGTTGTTTAGGGTCGTAGGGTAAGCGATCTGATAAATCGCTTATACCTCGAATCCGACCCAGTTTGGTCGATCATTAGGATCCGACCAAACACATTAGGTGACCATAGTAGGTAGGGAATAACCTTCCGAGGTTATACCCTATGGTCACATCGTTTAAGTAGTTGTATGATAGGTAGTTTATATGCCTTAGGTAAATTACCAGAATACCCTTTTCATGTATAATTGGTAATTAAGCATATGTAACCTAAACCTTTGTCACATAACTGATTATGTAATATGTTTAGGCATATAACACTTGTCATAGGGCTAGTTAGGCGGTCCGAACGCGTTTCACGCGAACGACGCGTTAAAGTAGCATAAGCTACCTAAACGGGTCGTAATGGGTCGAAGTCACTTAGGTTAAGTTTCATTTAGTATGTAGGCTTTGATTAACCATATCACATGAGTTCCTACACTCATTTGGTTTACAAACCCTCCTGCTACCCAGTCTTCCGATTTAGGTCCGGTTTATTAATGTAGTTACCTATATTAGGTGCCGTTTGATATTCCGCGATCTCTAGCATTGCTTGGTGGTTATCCTAGGACTTCTGAGCAATCTCAAGTGAGTACATAGACCCCTCTTTTACTGTTTTCCAAACTGTTTTGGGGTGGAACACATGTGCCTACTTGTTACATTCATGCTTTCCCGTTTTCACATCATATACCTGCTATGTTCGTTAGTACATTATAGTACATGATTTCAATACATTTTATGCTATGTATGTCCATTATGTGCATACTTAGTACATTGTTTTACATTGCTTTTCTGTTGCATATGCTTATCCAGCATATGAACACATTATACTACATATTGAACCGTTGTAAACATTTGACTATGTGAACCGTTGTAATCATTTAACTCTGTGATCCGTTGATATCTGTGAACCGTTTGTACCTGTGAACCGTTTATATCTGTGAACCGTTTGTATCTGTGATCCGTTGATATCTGTGAACCGTTTGTATCTGTGATCCGTTGATATCTGTGAACCATTTGTATCTGTGAACCGTTTGTATCTGTGAACCGTTTATATCTGCGAACCGTTTATATCTGTGAACCGTTTGTATATGTGAACCGTTTATATCTGTGAACCATTTGTATCTGTGAACCGTTTGTATCTACGAACCGTGTGAACCGTATTTGACCATACATAAACATTTCTACTATTGTTAAACATTACTTTGGTGGTTTGGTTTGATTAAATGATTAAGTAACGATGCGTGTTTAATATGATACAAGCATGGTGGATACGCCGCTGGTACTTCCTATATATAAGTGTTTGTATGGTATTACATATTGTAGCGTTATTTGAATCATTTCAGTTTGAGACATAGAACATTTTATACAAATAACATTCTTTTCACAAGACATTGTTTTACAAACAACTTATCTTTTACAAACTCATTTTACTTGGTTATTCATTTAACCATGCATTATTCACTTATTTATACATATCATCTGAACTCATTGTTTTTCAAATGATTTACAAAACAAAGCAAATTACAAGGTTCATGACTAAACATTTTCTCAAAAATAAGTCATGGAACCTATTTTCACAAAACCTATGTATCTCACAGGCATTTTTATGCTGACGTACCTATTTTCACATGTGTTTTTCAGGAGCTGTTGCATAAGATGATCAAGATACACATAGGCAGACTTGGGCTTTAGTGACAATAAAAGATGCAAGACTAGTTAATTATGTTGTATTTATTTGTTTGTTAAGACATTGTAACACCTTTAATCAATAAAACGAAACTTCAATTGCCATGGATTTGAAACAATTAATTCTGTCGCAACACTCCCCGATGTTTCCGCCACGTTTTGTATGTTCTACGTGGTCGGGGTGTGACAAAATTGTTTTTACTTGTTAAAATTTTGTTCTAAAACAAAGTTTGTTTTTTAAAAAAAAATAACCAATTAAATTTTGCAAATTAAACTAAACTTAACTTTCCAAAACTATTAACTTTGTAGATTTCTATTAACTTAAAATTGGTTAAATAAGTTGCGGAAAACTTAGTTTTAATTGGTTGTTTAAAACTAAGTGTCTTGAGACATGAAATGGTTCATTAAGATGTCACGTCTAAAATATATACTAGAATTGGCTCTTACGACCGTATTCGGTAAATATTAAAATTAACCCATAATTAAAATCAATAATCTATGTCATCCTATCACAAGATAAACTTGAAACGTAATGCGAACCATCAGTGTTTGGAGCCACAGCACCACACTTGATGTCTAGCTTATCCTTCCAAGGTGCAAGGGTTTCGTTGAAACATCTGGCCCTTCCACAAGTACCTCTTTTAGGATGACTATTACTTTTTCTTTTCTCATCACATGCTCCAGCTGTCTTGAAAGTAAAAGTCGGCATAGATGAGGCTAAACGTATCAATGCATAGACAAGAGTTGTCTTAGCGGCCTCATACTCGAGAGTTGTGCAATTCTCACAATTGACACTCATTGTCAGTCTGCCTTGTCACTTACTAAAGTGCATGCCACAACTGCCTTTACTACTGATGTAGCTAGATTCTCATTCCTTGTTCTAATTATTGTTCATGGGACATTAATTAAATAAGGAAAATTTACATCCAAAATACTAATTAAGATCCTTTGCTTATATAACAGATGTCTAATGAAAACAACTACTTCATTCTCAAGTCTATACTTGGAAAGGAAAAACTGAATGACACCAACTTTCTCGAATGGCACCGCAATCTGATAATAGTTCTCAAGATGGCGAAAAAGTTATATATCTTTGATGGCACCGTCCCTACCGAGCCTGAAAGTAACACTACTGCTCCTCTTAAGGCACTAGAAAAGCATAACTAGGATGTCGTTGAGGTAGCCTGCTTTATGCAAGCCACCATGTCTCCTGTGTGACAACTGTCACAAAACCGGTAATTTCCATACTATATTAATATTATTTATTATCTGCAATTATGTGCTTAAATGTCAACATTGTCTGATTACATGCTATACATGTGAATTCATGCACGTTTTATACTTCAAATATTGCTTTATGCATTACTTCAAGCGTTGCGTCAGAAAGACTAGTAAACTCACCGGTAAGACACACTGTGTCAGCAATTCTGCAGAAAGCAGTCAGACAATAGAATTAGGGCCTAGGAATAGGCCCAACATCTAAAATACCTCAAAACTCAAGTGTGGATACAAGGGTTAACCTATAAACTTTCCGGAAGCTAAACTATGCACTAAAAGACACCCGAAACGCACTTTAAATGCAGAATTCTGCATAAAACAGCCACAATTCAGCTATAATCAGCTTTTTAACACTATAATATCATGCAGATTTTATATTTTATTGTCCAGAATAACTTACAAAGTGTCGGGAATTGAAATTACCACAAAAGGGGGCTTCATACCTAGTGAAACTGCGCAATTTAGCACTTTAACGAACCGTAATGAAACGAACAACCGGACAATACCCGGGACATCAAAATTTGAACAGAAGTAATGTTTTTATGATATTAAACTAGTATCGGTGCTAGAACACCTTAAAATCATAAAAACACCTAAACACACATAAACTAACTTAAACCACCTCGTTTGCACTTTAAACCCTTAACTTCCAAAATTTTACACTTTACCCCCCCCCCCTTCACCATAACCGGCCCCAAGAGGGACCCACTTACCTTTTTATTATTTTAATTCTCTTGTCCCCCTAAGTGGAAGTACCTCACTTTGGAGCTTTTAACCACTTGATTTCTTCCAGAATCATCTTCTTCATTCTTGTGCCACTTCCCTAGCCATTAGAGCTAGTAGTAAGCCTCTTGATCACTAAAATAGTTCATGTTTAAGTTATGTACAAGTTTCACCATCTAAACAACTTAACCTTTAAAGTTAAAAATAAGAAGATCTAACATATTCATGAAGAAAACAAGTGATTAAATTGATTTTTAGTGTATGTAATGAAGTTGTTGATGTTATGTCTTGTGTTTATGTTTATGTTTAGATCAAGTATGGTAAGCTTGCTAAAAGCTTAGATCAAACAAGTTTAAGCATGGATCTTGAAGGATCCATGGTTAAACTTGAAGATGAACATATGAAGCATTATGTGAACATGAAAAATGAATTTTTATGCATAATCTTGTAATCTTGAAGTAATAAAGTGTGTGTAGAACTAATTTTTGAAACTAAAACTCATGGAAAGTTTGTTAAAAAGTTAACATAAAGCTTGTTTATGAAATATCTAAAGATATTAAGCATGGATCTTGAAAGATCCATGGTGAAACATGATGTTAAAAATAATGATCTTTCTAATGAACATAAAAGTGGTTTTAGAACATGATTTACAAACTTTAAGACCGTTAAACTCATGGATGATTTGGTTAGTAAAATAAATTTCCATAAAAGTTTGTTTAAAATGCTCAAGAACACTTATTTTTGGAAAGATCATCTTATGTGAAGTTTAGATCTAAAAGCCTACACATTTTTAACAAGAATCAAGTTCACCATGATGTTTCATATGAAGAAATTAGTATATGTTGATGGTGATTATTGTTGAAAATTGTTTTGGAGTTGAAAAGAAAATAAACACATGTTTTGAAAACATGGGAAACCACCATTTGAATGGGAAACTATGTCAAAATTTTTCTAAAATTTTGACACTTAGAAAAATATAAGTTTTGTTGAAACTTATTCCCGAAAAATTCACCTAAAAATATTTACTTAGGTTTCCCTAATTTTTGTGTAAAATTTCAAGTTAAGAAATGGTGATTTCTTCAAGTTAAAATTTATATTAAGTATGTATATTTTTTGGGAAAATATATATATTTAGTGATCACCAAATTTTGTGCTAAGTGTATATTATGTGTATTATATATAGTAGTGTATTAGGAACTTGAAAATACACTAAATACTCCCAAGGAGTATGAATACAAAAATACACATACAAATACATGAGAATACATAAGTATACAAGTATACAAAATTCCTCACGAGGAAATACATGGACAAATACAAGAAAATATATTTATGAAAATATATTCCTTAAGATATTATTGAATTTGGACACTATGGACTTAAATATATATTTTTGGACAAAAATATATAACCATTACCAAGTATTGGAATTTATACAAAAATCGGGTGGATAACAAGAATAACCATATATATATTTGGACAAAAATATATAACCATTACCAAGTATTGGAATTTATACAAAAATCGGGTGGATAACAAGAATAACCATATATATATTTTATAGCATGACAAAATATATATATTTCATACAAGTCTTAAAAATATATTATTTTTAAGAAATATAATTCCGGAAAGTAATAAAAATCAAAGTATTGATTTTTGGTGAAAAATACAAAAGACACAAGTATTTACATAAAATACAAGTACACTTTCCTAAGAATACTTGTACAAAAATAATATTGAGAATATTATTTCACGAAATACTTATATTTATTTTTGGGAAAATAATCTAAGTAACATACTTGAAAAGTTAAAAATATAAATTATTTTGAACGACTTATTACCTTGACAAAAAGACTTTATAAATGAATATATATTTGAGAAGTGAAATATATATTTACAAATAAACAATATATACTCAAAGTGCAAGACCATGACAAACGGGCAAGACCCGACAAACAAGGGCACGACCCTCATAAAGAATGAACATACAAAGAACATACATAAGCAAAAGATGGTGACTTGTACTTGTGTGATACAAGTCTAGTGACTAACATTAATAGAACACGTATAGGCCACGACGCTACAAAACCAACCCGGTGAAGTTTACGACGCAGGATACGCAAATTTGTGAGTTCATGTCCCCACTTTTAAACTTTTACTTGTTTTCTAAACTTGGGGAAAATACATGTGCTATGGTATGTTGAATACAAAAACTAAGGAATGATACTATAGATCATGTGACGTATAGGGTGCATAAGCACCATTAATCAATTACATACCAAGACCTCGAAACAAAAGGTTAGATCTAAGGGGTTTCAGGCAACCAGACTCTTGGCCACACTTTTACCAAGCAGTGCTTTTGTGTCTCTATTCGTGAATCGACAAGCAAAAATGCCTATGGTTTGGATGCTTCCTATGTCGTTACATATGTTAGTGGCCTCGCGAACCATTAGCGATCTCGTATTCCTTACATTTACAGAGATACTTGTTTCAATACAACTACATACCACGTTTTCTACAACGAATGCTTAAATGTTTTACACAAAACTGCATGAATTCACACCAACATTATGTTAACGATTTTCCAAAACTTACATGTATTTCTGGTAACTAAAGTGGATGTACGTGCCATCTTACTCTTGCTCCAGGATGTCACTTATGTTTTAGTCATGTCGTGTCAAGACTCCTATGCCTGTTTTGTGGGATTTGGTTATTATATTCCACCCCGTGTGGTGATATAAGAACCAAAACCTTGATGTCTATCTTTTAAATAAAGTTGTAAACTTTTCAGACAATATTTATGCTGTGATGTAAACTCAAAACTTGACTTATGTGTTTAATTATGTAATATTAATGGCATTTGGAGTTATTTTATGATCATGTAGTATGTTTACCATTCGTATGCCATGAGAACCTTTCAAAATCACACCTCGTGCTTCCGTCTTAGAAAGGGGTGTGACAGATTGGTATCAGAGCTGCGATTGTAGTGAACCAGGATTCCTTCTCGAGTCTAGACTACAATCTATAGGATCCTCTCACGAAAACAATTTTTCAAAAGTTTTCATTGCATAAAACTTTCCGCGACATCCACTACCTGAAACTGTTTTCAAAGAGTCAAGTAAGGACACTACAAGACTTAGGGTGCACAGGGGTAGCACCTATCTTCAAAACTAGGAATTACTTGCAACAATGTGTATAATTATTTGTATATTAATTAAGTAATAATTAATATATACATATGCAATGAATAAAATATTACAGGTACACATGTCTTCGTCTGAAAGCAGCGGCCTATCTGAAGAATGTGACCCGATGATGATTGTCTCCGACGACGAGATTGCTTCAACACAGGAGGCGTTCACATCTGATTTCGAGAGCGATCCGGAGATGGCATCTGATGATTATGATCTCGACGATGTCTTAGCTTTACCTTTACCCCTCCATCGCCAGCAGATCATCGGACATCCCGATGGTGAGCATCTCGTTGAGCCTATTTCCATTCATGCTATTCCTTTCGCCGCCATCCCTTACGAGGACTGGCCTTTCGTTGATGACCTGGATAATAGTGAGGCCCCTCCTGTTATGTTCGTGATCGATATTCCTTCTGATTCTGACCTTGAGTCTGATGTCGATTCCTTCGATTCAGTGATATCTTCGGCCCTTTTTGCTGCTAGAATAAGAGTTTATCCGACTAATGACGATGATGATGCTATGCCTGTTGTACCATCTACTCCTACCCATGCCCCCACACCTCCCCACACTCCTACTCAGATCAGCTCCCTCATCCGTCGAATTCGTGAGCTCGAGGATGAAGTGACCCTTCTTCATAGTTTGATCTTCCCTACACCCCCACCCTCTCCCCCAGCCCATTAGGTTTTCTTTGCAGGTACTCCGTTGGAGTAGTGTTTTTGGGTATGAAGACTACAACCGAGCTTGGGTACAACTTGAAGACAAGAACCGCCAATGTGAAGAAAGATATTTTGTCTTTTATATGTATTAAACTTGTACTATAGGGTGATGAAACCCTTATGCATTTTGTTTTCTTCGCAAACAATGATGTAACAAGTTGTCCTAATATGTATAAAGACTCGGTGAATATCTTATGACACATCCGTATTTATCTGTTTATGCATGCTTCTTGCGGTATAAATTGATTTATATGTTTGGCGGATTGTTTGATGTTATTTGTGTGGGTATAAGCATGTGTATATATACTACCACCTTGTATGATGATATCAAACAAATGTCTAACTCTGTTGTGTTGTGTTTTGAAAGAACATGGCACCCAGGAGAGCTGTGAACACTCGTGATTCTGATCAACCCCCTCCTCCTCTGATGCCGAGGACTGCTGAAGAACTGAACTCCCTGCTGGAAGAAAGGATCACTGAAGCTATCGCCCAGTACGAGGCGAACCGTACTGAACACCATGGAGGATCAGGCGGTACTAGACGCAATGGACATGGAGATTCATCTAGAGGAAACACAACTCAAGGTAACCTTAAGCTGATTTGCTAAATAATGATGAAATTTATGAACGGTCTTTATTTCATTGTTTCATTAATTGCTCACGTGTGAATTGGTTGGATCAATTCCAGGCTGCACCTTCAAGCAGTTTCTCGACTGCAAGCCACTGAACTATGACGACACTGGTGGTGCAATGGCTTTCGTGCACTGGACGGAGAAGACTGATTCCACTATCCGCATGAGCAAGTGCACCGCGGACCAGCAGGTCACTTTTGTTAGTGGGTTGTTTGCTGATGAAGATTTGACTTGGTGGAATTTGCAAGTCCAGACCCTGGGTGATGATGCTGTGTATGGCATGTCTTGGGATGAGTTGAAGGAAAGAATGAGGGAAAATTATTGCTCTCGTGCTGAACTCCAAAGGTTGGAGACTGAATTTTGGAACTTGTCTATGGAAGGTGGGGATATTGTTGGTTATACTCGAAGGTTCCATGATCTGTCAAGAGTGATCCCCTATCTAGTGACTCCCGAATTTAAGCGCATTGAGCGCTACATCTGGGGATTGGCTCCGGAATTTCGCAGCATGGTAACTGCGGCAAAACCCACAACGATCACTCAGGCTGTAACTCTGGCTGTCAGCCTTACTGAGGATGCTGTCCGTATGAAGAAGTTATCACCGAACCCTACTCAGAAAACCGAGATGCATGCTGAGTCGTCTGGTGACAAGAAGAGGAAGCATTCGAATCTGAGCCAAGTGACGCGTAACAACAACAAGGGTTCCAGCAATAAGAAACGTGACCCCAACCCGCCTAAGGAGGCAAAAGCCCTTGCAGCTATGAATGACGCCCCTACCAGAGGATACCAAGGCACTCTACCCAAATGTAATCAGTGCAAGCGTCACCATGAAGGAGTTTGTCACATTCCAAAATGTGACAAGTGTGGAAAACTGGGTCACCGCACCGAGAACTGTTGGGGAAAAGGAAATGGAAATGGTAACAGAAGCGGGAATGGGAACCGAAACGGTGCTGGTAATGGGAACGCTAATGGAAATGGTAATGGTAATGGTAATGGTAACCGGAATGGTAATGGAACTGGGCAGAACCAACGATGCTTTGGTTGTGGTAGCAGGGACCATTTCAAGAAAGATTGCCCAAGGGAAAACAACGCTCAGGCTCGAACATTTGTGATTGGAGCAAGGAACACACGTGAGGACCCTAATGTGGTCACTTGTACGGTTCTCGTTAACAATCACTTTGCATCCATACTATTTGACACTGGTGCCGATTATAGTTTCATGTCTATGGAATTTAAACGTATGCTTGGAATAGAATCTAGTAGATTAGACATTCCTTATTCCACAGAACTAGCCGATGGTAAACTTGTTGAATCGGGCGAAGTTGTTAGGGGATGTACATTAGAACTTGGTGAGCGAAGATTTAGAATCAACCTCTTACCTGTTCAATTGGGTAGCTTCGATGTGGTGGTCGGAATGGACTGGCTGTCCAAGAATAAGGCTGAAGTTGTTTGTCATGAGAAAATCATTCGCATCCCTCTTGCGAATGATGAAACACTCATTGTGCATGGAGAGAAAAGAGACACGCCTCTGCGCATCATCAACTGTATGAAGGTGTAGAAGTGCTTAAGGAAAGGATGTGTCGCATTCCTGGTGCACGTAGTAGATAAGAAGGCTGAGGAGCCGAAACTCGAAGACATTCCTGTGGTGAAGGAATTCCCTGATTTTTTTCCCGAAGATTTGCCAGGACTACCTCCGCAAAGATAGGTCGAATTTCATATTGACTTGGTTCCTGGCGCCGCTCCTGTAGCCAAGGCCCCCTATCGACTTGCGCCATCCGAGATGCAAGAATTATCTACACAACTCCAGGTGTTGTTGGATAAAGGATTCATAAGGCCGAGCTTCTCGCCTTGGGGAGCTCAAGTTTTTTTTCGTAAAGAAGAAGGATGGAACACTGCGGATGTGTATCAATTATAGAGAATTGAATAAGCTCACTGTCAAGAATCAGTATCCGCTACCGAGGATTGACGACTTATTCGATCAGTTGCAAGGATCGAGCTATTACTCCAAGATCAACCTTCGGTCTGGCTACCATCAGTTGAGGATCCAAGAAGAAAGCATACTGAAGACTGTGTTCAGGACACGTTATGGGCATTACGAGTTCCTTGTGATGCCATTCGGATTAACAAACGCACCAGCAGTATTTATGGATCTGATGAAACGTGTTTGCAAACCATATCTCGATAAATTCGTGATTGTATTTATCGATGATATTCTGATTTATTCCCAAACGAAAGAAGAGCACGAGCAACACCTCAGGACCATTCTGGAACTACTGAAGAAAGAGAAGATTTATGCAAAGTTTTCAAAGTGCGAATTCTGGATTCGCGAAGTACAGTTCCTTGGTCATGTTGTGAACGAGAAGGGTATTCATGTAGACCTAGCAAAGATTGAAACAATCAAGAATTGGGAAGCTCCCAAAACACCAACCGAAGTTCGATAATTTTTAGGACTAGCGGGCTATTATCGCCGATTTATCGAGAATTTCTCCAAGATAGCTCAACCGCTGACTTCCCTTACGCAGAAGGACAAGAAGTACGAATGGGGAGATAAACAGGAAGAAGCCTTCCAACTTCTCAAAAGCAAACTATGTGATGCACCAATACTATCTTTACCCGAAGGCACTAAGGACTTCGTGGTATACTACTACGCTTCACGTCAAGGTTTGGGTTGCGTGCTCATGCAACGCCAAAAGGACATCGCTTACGCTTCAAGACAGTTGAAAGTTCATGAGAAGAATTACACCACCCACGACCTGGAGCTAGGCGTGGTGGTATTATCCTTGAAGATCTGGTGACATTATTTATACGGTACTCGATGTACTATCTTCACTGATCACAAAAGCCTACAACACATATTTGATCAGAAGGAATTAAATATGCGACAGCGACGATGGGTTGAGTTGCTGAACGATTATGATTGTGAGATTAAGTACCATCCTAGAAAGGCAAACATAGTAGCGAACACGTTAAGTCGAAAAGAAAGGGTTAAGACTCTAAGAGTTCGAGCATTGGAAATGACTATTCGAACGAATCTCACTTCACGCATTCATGATGCCCAACAAGAAGCCCTTAAGAAGGAGAACCTTAGAGCTAAATATCTCCGAGGTATGGAAAAGAAATTGGTGCCAAACGAAGAGGGAACCTTATACTTTATGGGACACATTTGGGTTCCACTCTATAGCGGTATTCGAGAAGTCATCTTTGATGAATCTCACAAGTCGAGATACTCGATCCACCCGAGATCGGACAAGATGTATCAAGACTTGAAAGAATACTATTGGTGGCCAAAGCTTAAAAGCGACATTGTTGTTTATGTTGGAAAATGCCTAACCTGTGCTAAGGTTAAGGCCGAATATCAGAAACCGTCTGGCCTACTGCAACAACCCGAGATACCCATGTGGAAGTGGGAGCAAATCTCAATGGACTTCATAACGAAATTACCCAGGACCCCTAGAGGGCATGACATGATATGGGTAATAGTTGATCGATTAACGAAGTCTGCGCATTTCCTACCAATCCGAGAGAAGGATAACACTGGAAAGCTTGCTGAGCTGTATCTTAAAGAAATTGTGGCACGTCATAGAGTGCCTATTTCGATTATTTCAGACAGAGATAGACGTTTCGTATCTGGGATCTGGCAATCCTTCCAGGAGGCCTTTGGATCTCAACTAGATCTAAGCACGGCCTTCCATCCGCAAACAGACGCCCAAAGCGAACGGACCATACAAACACTGGAAGATATGCTTCACGCATGTGTTATGGACCTAGGCGGTAGCTGGGATACTCACCTACCTTTAGTTGAGTTTTCCTACAACAACAGCTACCATACAAGCATAAAAGCCGCACTGTTCGACGCTCTATATGGCCACAAGTGCCATTCGCCGTTGTGTTGGGTAGACGCTGGAGACAAATAGTTGATTGGTCCTGAACTTGTTCAAGAGACAACCGACAAGATTATGCAGATCCGAGAGCGCATTAAGGCGGCTCGTGATCGACAAAAGAGCTACGCTGATCGAAGACGGAAACCCTTAGAATTCGAGGTGGGAGACAAAGTTCTGTTGAAGGTCTCACCTTGGAAAGGTGTAGCAAGGTTCGAAAAACGTGGAAAGTTGAATCCACGATACATTGGATCATTCATGATCTTGGAAAGATTTGGTACCGTGGCATACAAGCTGGAGTTACCGGAAGAACTTAATGGGGTTCATGATACGTTCCATGTGTCAAACCTTAAAAAGAGTCCAACCCAAGAAACAGTTATCATCCCTGCGGACGAGGTGCAAATCGACGACACACTCCGAATTACAGAACAACCCGTTGAGGTAACGGAGTGCAAGATCCGTAAAACAAGGAGAAGTCACATTAAACTTGTCAAAGTACGTTGGAACTCTAAGCATGGACCTGAGTACACATGGGAATGCAAAGACCGGTTCAAAGCTGTAACACCCTGAAAACGGGTTTGGTAATCAAACCACGTTAATACTAATAGACGGGTAAATTACTATTTGTGGTAAATTACAACCCGTTGAGGCAACGTTACTCACAATTTTAGACGTTTTAAATTAAAGGATCCTCGCATCTGAAGATGATGAGAGTCTAAGGATCTATCGATACGATGAAGATATGGTCTGAAGTATGACAAGTAGGTCATACATGTTAAGGACATGAATCAAGAAATGATCTCGAACGAGAGATGGAACAAGAAAGTTATCAGGGCAAGTATCTACAAGGTACACGTCTTAAACTTATAGCATAAACAGAAATATGCAACAAACCTATAGTGAATGACAGTTGCATATAGAATATAAAACTTGGGAAACCTGGATAGGTTATCTATCCAGGATGACAATTCCAAGAGAAATTCAATAGAGATATACATTATTCACAGTCGTGAATAATAAGACAATACTGAACTTAGTTAAATATAAACTTGGACAAAAATAATCATCCAAGTAAGTATTCTCAATATAAATCTTATTGAGAAAAGTAATGATCACATCAACAAATCTGATTGTATAAATAGGTATAAAAAGGGACAATTATATGTTCAAATAAAAATGGATAAAACTAATAATTGTTATTTGGCAATTAAATAAAGTTTTACCAAATGAAATAAATCGAGAGGTTACTTACATGGGGCATGATGTGGTAATTATAAAAAGGTCGTGTGTACCATGTGTTGATCGCTTACTCTGGCCAAGTAAATAGTGAACACATGATACCATGAGCTTATTATAATGAGCACAATTATGTCCAATGTGGTAAGGTCGAGACAAATGAAAAAGTTAAAAGAATCTTGGGGTCAAGAAATCTTATGGGCATACTCGTATAAATGGTTTTCGACGGAACCATAAAAACGATATATGGCGCGTATAGAAATAAATGACCCAAGTAAATAGTGAAATAAGTCATAATGGATGAAAGAGCCATGGTTGACAAAAAGGGGCATATAAAACCAAAGGATAAATGACCCGCAAGGTCATAGAAACGAAGGTATTGCTCATACAAAAAGACGATTTAAGTCATTAACTTTGGTCGTAGTAAAGAAAGGATAATGATGATAATCATCATTCAGAATTTATAAGACCATCAAGCATGGTCACATAAAGAATAAAGGTTTGGTTAAATAAAGCGATGGATTTCGCTAAGAAAAACGAACAAGTCAAAACGAAGTCTTAATGCATACCTAAATGGTTGCATTAATGGTGACTTCACTAAATCACCCGGTTGATGGGTAGGGAATTAAACAGATGCGCAAACCGAGAGAGGGGGACGCGGATTGAAAGTCAAAAGACTCGGATTATGATTTACGACTAAAAGACTATAAAATTTCACAAACAGAAATTTTAATAATTATGTTCAACTATTGTGAGGTTGAACAGGGTGAATAAAGAACAATGTTTGACTGTTCACAAGTGATGGATTTCACATGAACAAGTCAAACGAGTTAAATACAAAGTAAGGTCAGATGGCATAAGAAAACGATTGTAGATATGGACTAAGTCACACTTAATAAATTTAAAATATGAAAACAAATGAATTTAAAAAAAAAAAAAAGAATGATCTACGGGATCATCATAACCTTCGGGTTACAAACACTGTAAAGGTCTACAGGACCAAAATGACCCACGGGTCATGAATAGAAAGAAATAGATTATAAAGACCTCGCCTTAAAGAGGTGAAAGTATAATGAAATAGCCCACGAGGCTAAGTGATAGAACCTACGGGTTAATTGGATAAAGCGAGGGAACCAGTTAAGAATCCCCGCATAAAACAAAGACTGTAAAAAGGATAAATTCTTTGTTGTCAATTTCTTGATATGAAGTAATTAACATAAGTTAAAAAGAAAACGTTAGACTAAAATTCAGTTTTTGTAAGAAATAACATTTTTTACAAATATGAATTATGTTAGGAATTTAAATAGTAAATATTAAAGATACAGGTCTTGACACTGATAGGTGCAAGACGATATATATATTCGAAAAGAAATATTTTTGAAAATGAAAGGTTGAAATAAACCTAAACATAACGTGACACCATCACGGTCAAGAAAAGTAATGTGAAATATAATCACATTGTAGCCGAGCAATGGATATAAAGTAACTGGACTAATAAGTCTAGTCACTGAGACCGGTTGAGGTCAAAACTTAAATGAAGAAATTGTTTATTATGCTATCCATTATAAGATTAGCGTGAAATAAATATAGTCGATAAGCTCATATGACCAGGTGGCCAAGTTATGACGACTCAGTCAAGTAAATGATAAAGGTAAATAGTACAAGATTAAAGTGACGGCCCATGAGGCCTCACTAACGAAAAAAAAATTATATTGGTCACCTGTATTGAGGGATAATAAGGCTATAAGTTCACAAACAAAGGAGTTTGTTTGTTAAAAGTGAAAGATTTCACTAAAATATCCGAACGGATTAAATTAACGGATTCATGAAAAATTCGAAAGTATAAAAGCGATGAATTTCGCTAAGTTAACCAAACCGGTTGAAATAACGAGATTACGTTATTTTGATTTACATTATTTCGTATAAAATACATAAATGCTTTTTAACCAAAAAGATATTACCATACTTTTCTGGTAATACTAACAATTGATTAAAGTATGAGTAATGTTTAAAAGATTACTCAGGTCAAATGCATTGAGTTTAAACTCAATGAATTATGTAAGAAAAGGTTTCGAGGACGAAACCTCTTTAAGGGGGTAGACTTGTAACACTCCGAAAACGGGTTTGGTAATCAAACCACGTTAATACTAAAAGACGGGTAAATTACCATTTGTGGTAAAATTAACCCGGAAAAATATTAGGATTTATATAACTAAACCTAATATTTAATAAAAAGGAAAAATAAAGTTTTTGAGAAAAATAAAGTTTATAGGAGCCCGAGTTAACGGGACTTGAAATAAACTGAGTCGTAAATTCCCCGAACCTACTAATTTAACTAGGAATGTTTAACCTAGTTAATAAGTAAGAATATTGTTAGAAATTAAATGGGTTGTGGCCTACTTAACAAACTAACCAAACAAGAGGGGCTAAAGTGGATAAACTTGAAAGTTAATTATAAAAGAAAACTTAAAAATTAAAACACACATTTAGTGTGTTTTCAAGGTGTTCTGTTCGAACACAGGAGAAGCCCCAGGAGCTTAAACCCTAGCTCCAACAAAATCGTTCAATTGGAAGGCCGAATGAAGTCTAAATTCACAATTGAATATAAATTAATGATCACCCAAGCTAGGGGATCATAAGGTATGTAAAATTTTGATGATTCTTGAAGTTGTGAAATTTGATAAATCTTATAATCTGCGAATTATGGATAAATTATTGAAGATATGGCTGAATTATGATGTATAGTTGCTTAGAAAAAAAAACCCTAAGTAAAAATTATACATATATTGCAATGAATTGAATGATTAGATGATTTACCACACTAGGATAAGTGGGTTTTAATCATATGATGAAAAGTCAATGATATGATCGAATGAAAAATTCGACATAAGAATTGTAGGATGGAATAGTCGTAAATGATTATGACAAATCTAACCATCTTACAAAATTCAATGATAGTTTGACGCTTGACAAGCTAGGTGGAAGCTTGGGAATGAAGCGTGTCAAACGAGTCAAGAATGAAGGAAAGGCATAATCTGGATGCAAGGTAAGTAGAGCTTACACTCTATTTATTTAATACCTATGGATTTTATAGGTTCTGAATAATATAAAGTCTTGTTTGAATTCTGATGTTCCGATACGACATGTGCGGTTCGGAACAAAAGACAATAAAGATAAACCATGTTTAATGGTTAAAAAGAGCTAATACGGTTATTTAGTCATGAAAGGACTAATAAATAACGAGTTTTGAATAATTACCTTATAAGGTAAACTAATACAAATAATAAAGGTAAAATGATAATTCGATCACTTGTTGACGATTACCGTTAGTTTGTGAAAGACACTTTATAGCGTAAGTTATAATGGATCAAAAGAGTCAATAAATGATTTATAAGGAAAATGACCGTACGGTGTAAACCGGAGCGAGTCATGTAGACGAGATAGTAATAAATATCATCTCGCCAATAAATTCGGTCACTTAGACTAAACGGGTCAAAAGGTGAAGATATTACCTTTTGACAATATCGACTAATGACTATTGTCGAGTTATATTATTTCAAGAGTAAATATCAAATGGATATTAGCATCGCTATGAATTAGCGGTTATAAAAGATGGGTAGGAAAAACGGGTCAATATATTGATCCGAGCCAGGTATGTGTAATAGGGTGACACTCATTTAGAACGTAAGGTTCAATGAGTGTTAAATAAAGTAAAAATAGACATTTGGTTACTTTAATATGTAAACCAAATGTTTCAAATAGTAGACATTGCGTTTGAAAAAGCATAATGACTTTTCAAACAAATCCATAGTTAAAAAGAAGAATTTTGGTCAAACATGCTTTCAAAAGTCCTTCATCGTAAATGAAAGGCTAAAATGGACCAAAATGACCTTGTAAGCGTAATTGAACAAATAATGACCTTTAAAGGTTATTTGGAAACAAGGTTTATGATTAAGTAAATACTTCGAATAAGTATAAAAAGCGAAAGATGTAAATTTTTGGTCAAATGACTCTATATGAGTCTTTGCCGTAAATTAACAATCCGAGGAGTAAAACTCGGATTATATAGATCACCACATTGAATCCACCACAAATATAGTTGTGGTGGGAGATCATTTGATAAAAAAATGTGGACATATGAAATTAGAAGCGAATGAAAGCGATTTGTGCTTAAAATATGCTTAAATACCCTTAACGAGTCAAAATAAGCATATGAGCGAAAATGGGTTTAATAATGTATATGAACTCATGATTGGAACCTAATATGGTAAACATTATTGAATTTAATAGGTTCATGAGAAATAGCGATCAAACAAACTTGTTTGTTTGATAAATGCATGAACGGGTCGAATAATTTGGAAAACTCCTACTGTACAGTGAACACTCTTACTGTACAGTGAAAACTCCTACTATTCAGTAAAAACCCCTACTGTTCAGTGAACACTCCTACTGTACAGTGAACACTCTTACTGTACAGTGAAAACTACTACTATTCAGTAAAAACCCCTATTGTTCAGTGAACACTACTACTATTTAATGAACATTCCTGCTGATGGGTAAACATTCTTTAGAAAGGGGTTAAACTAGAGCCCTCGCAGCCGCGGAGGCTAAGACCCATCTCGGTCGCGCCCTGCGACCAACCTAAATAACTGCAAAAGTGTGTTGGTTGTTAAAATGCAGGCGAGAACTCGTTTAGACATGTTTTAAGCGCTATATGACTAACTCATTTCATGTTTTATGAAATGTAGGTACTAATTGGGTTAACAGAGGACGATCAAGCTCAATGAAGAACCGAACACATAAAGAACAAAGCTTCCGCGAAATGATTCGTCGTCATGTTTTAAACGACGAATGTTTTATAAAATGTTTTATTTCTTAAAATGTTTTGACGAACCTGTATTTTTAGTGTATGGTTAACCGTAAATACACTATTATAGTCGAAAGTTATATAATAATCGTATAATTGGACTAAGGGTCTTACAAAAGCCAAGTACCCCCACCTGTTCCAGAAAGTGCCTGCGGGAGGTAACTCAGCCTAAATTTCGGGACGAAATTCTTTTAACGGGGGGAGACTGTGACAACTGGCACAAAACCGGTAATTTTCGTACTATATTAATATTATTTATTATCTGCAATTATGTGCTTAAATGTCAACATTGTCTGATTACATGCTATACATGTGAATTCATGCACGTTTTATACTTCAAATATTGCTTTATGCATTACTTCAAGCGTTGTGTCAGAAAGACTAGTAAACTCACCGGTAAGACACACTATGTTAGCAATTCTTCTGAAAGCAGTCAGACAATAGAATTAGGGCCTAGGAATAGGTCCAACATCTAAAATACCTCAAAACTCAAGTGTGGATACAAGGGTTAACCTATAAACTTTCCGTAAGCGAAACTATGCACTAAAAGACACCCGAAACGCACTTTAAATGCAGAATTCTGTATAAAACAGCCATAATTCAGCTATAATCAGCTTTTTAACACTATAATATCCTGCAGAATTTATATTTTATTGTTAAGAATAACTTACAAAGTGTCGGGAATTGAAATTGCCACAAAAGGGGGCTTCATACCTAGTGAAACTGCGCAATTTAGAACTTTAACGAACCGTAAAGAAACGAATAACCGGACAATACCCGGGACATCAAAATTTGAATAGAAGTAATGCTTTTATTATATTAATCTAGTATTGGTGCTAGAACACCTTAAAAATCATAAAAACACCTAAACACACTTAAACTAACTTAAACCCCCTCGTTTGCACTTTAAACCCTTAACTTCCAAAATTTTACACTTTACCCCCCCCCCCCCACCTTCACCATAACCGGCCCCAAGAGGGACCCACTTACCTTTTTATTATTTTAATTCTTTTGTCCCCCTAATTGTGTGCAAGTAATCTAATAAAAGATGTTATGTTGGAAGTTTCTTTATAAAGACCCTAAGTGTGTATACATTGTCCATCATTCACAATATTCACCATCTTCTTCCTCCCCTTTTCTCCTTGGTCTCGGCTGAAACACACACCCATACACACCTCATTTTCACTTCATTACAAGGCAATCCAAGGTTACTAGGAGGTGTATGGAGGCCATCTAAGAAGGTGTAAGGTGCTAGAAGTGGAAGGACCTCACTTTAGAGCTTTTAACCACTTGATTTCTTCCATAATCATCTTCTTCATTCTTGTGCCACTTCCATGGCCATTAGAGCTAGTAGTAAGGCTCTTGATCACTAAAATAGTCATGTTTATGTTATGTACAAGTTTCACCATCTAAACAACTTAACTTTTAAAGTTAAAAATAAGAAGATCTAACATATTCATGAAGAAAACAAGTTATTAAATTGATTTTTAGTGTATGTAATGAAGTTGTTGATGTTATGTCTTGTGTTTATGTTTAGATCAAGTATGGTAAGCTTGTTAAAAGATTAGATCTAACAAGTTTAAGCATGGATCTTGAAGGATCCATGGTTAAACTTGAAGATGAACATATGAAGCATTATGTGAACAGGAAAAATGAATTTTTTTTCATAATCTTGTAATCTTGAAGTAATAAAGTGTGCGTAGAACTAATTTTTGAAACTAAAACTCATGGAAATTTTGTTAAAAAGTTAACATAAATCTTGTTTATGAAAGATCTAAAGATATTAAGCATGGATCTTGAAAGATCCATGGTGAAACATGATGTTAAAAATAATGATCTTTCTAATGAACATAAAAGTGGTTTTAGAACATGATTTACAAACTTTAAGACCATTAAACTCATGGATGAGTTGGTTAGTAAAATAAATTTCCATAAAAGTTTGTTTAAAATGCTCAAGAACACTTTTTTTTTTTGGAAAGATCATCTTATGTAAAGTGTAGATCTAAAAGACTACACATTTTTTGAAAGAATCAAGTTCACCATGATGTTTCATATGAAGAAATTAGTATACGTTGATGGTGATTATTGTTGAAAATTGTTTTGGTGTTGAAAAGAAAATAAACACATGTTTTGAAAACATGGGAAACCTTCATTTTTTGGGGAAACTATGTCAAAATTTTTATAAAATTTTGACACTTAGAAAAATATAAGTTTTGGTGAAATTTATTCCCTAAAAATTTACCTAAAAATATTTACCAAGGTTTCCCTAATTTTTGTGTAAAATTTCAAGTTAAGAAATGATGATTTCTTCAAGTTAAAATTTATATAACGTATGTATATTTTTAGGGAAAATATATATATTTAGTGATCACCAAATTTTGTGCTAAGTGTATATTATGTGTATTATATATAGTAGTGTATTAGGAACTTGAAAATACACTAAATACTCCCAAGGAGTATGAATACAAAAGTACACATATAAATACATGAGAATACATAAGTATACAATTACACAAAATTCCTCACAAGGAAATACATGGACAAATACAAGAAAATATATTTATGAAAATATATATTACTTAACATATTATTGAATTTGGACACTATGCACTTAAATATATACTTTTGGACAAAAATATATAACCATTACCAAGTATTGGAATTTATACAAAAATCGGGTGGATAACAAGAATAACCATATATATATTTTATAGCATGACAAAATATATATAATTCATACAAGTCTTAAAAATATATTATTTTTAAGAAATATTATTCCGGAAAGTAATAAAAATCAAAGTATTGATTTTTGGTGAAAAATACAAAATACACAAGTATTTACATAAAATACAAGTACACTTTCCTAAGAATACTTGTACAAAAATAATATTGAGAAAATTATTTCACGAAATACTTATATTTATTTTTGGGAAAATACTATAAGTAACATACTTGAAAAGTTCAAAATATAAATTATTTTTAACGACTTATTACCTTGACAAAAAGACTTTATAAATGAATATATATTTGAGAAGTGAAATGTATATTTACAAATAAACAATATATACTCAAAGTGGAAGAACATGACAAACGGGCAAGACCCGAGAAACAAGGGCACGACCCTTATAAAGAATGAACGTACAAAGAACATACATAAGCAAAAAGTGGTGACTTGTACTTTTGTGATTCAAATCTAGTGACTAACATTAATAGAACACGTATAGGTCACGACGCTACAAAACCAACCCGGTGAAGTTTACGACGCAGGATACGCAAATTTGAGAGTTC
>JARYGA010054346.1:0-100806 GCA_030545235.1 Helianthus tuberosus
TCCTTAAAAGGGCACCCCCTGATTATCACTGTAACTTGGTCAATTGTCGGGTCAAACTTAATGTTAAAAAGTCAACAGAAAGCTATTTTTGCAAATAAACTCATAACTGATAATGTAGAGGTTATGGAACATGTTTTAACTCTAAAATAACTTGGTAAATAATGTAAGAACATGTCTAAGCATGTTCAACCCGACAATTCTGAGTTTAGGCTCGGTTCGGAACCGAAAGTCGTAAAAGAAGACTTTTGCTTTGACTTTCAGTTCTAAACCGATTTAGCTTGTTTTAGATATGCCTTAGGGTTCCATTAGGACCATATTACATGTTAGTATAACCTTCTGAGATTATACAATATGGTTCCTTTGTAATCCGAATCATTTGCATGTTTCTGTTAAATGCTTAATTGTTGACCATTATGCCCTTTTGATATTAAAACGTGATTTTTGAAAATGTGAGAGGACAAATACCTTTATTACTGATTTGTAAACTTGTCCTAAAAATTTGTCATCTGTTTGAGGTCTAAATTAGGAGGTATGCTCAATATCGTAAATTGAAGCTTTTTTTATTAATTAAACGGCATTTTTGGAATAAAACATATTTAAACCCAAATTTTGACACCAAACTTTATACCCACTGATGTAATATAATATTTTGGGATTTTTGAATATTTTTATTAAATTTTAAACTGATCATTACATAGGGTTCTTGCTTTGATTCGGTAATTGACGGTTATACCCTTTTTACTATTAAAATGAGTTTTACATAATATTTTGATACCAAATCTTTTTCTACTGAATTCATATGTTTAATAAAATATTTTAAGCCTTCTGGACTAATAAAAATCTCAGCTTTTCTTATATAACCCGAAAATCGCCTAAAACCGACTTTTTACGCGTTTTAAACACATAGTATGGGTTAAAACTATGCTTAACATTTAAGACCCATTACCTACTGATGTTTTAAGTAAATTTTGATACATTTACAGTAAGTAAAAGTTTTGAACTCAGATTTCCAAAATTAACCCTTAAAGCAAATGTGAAATGACCAAAATGCCCCTATGGTGCATAATTTGGTCATAAATGATAAATTTCACATATGTAAGATATCTTACTGATATAACTCACTAAAATAAATATTTTTACTGATCATTTTAGACCAGAACCTTAGATTGTCATTTAACCTCTTTTATAATCTTTAAGATGACCAAAATACCCCTACGGGGCTTAAATTGATTTTAAATTCGTTTTGAGCATAATGGAATGTATCCTACTAATATCATAACACATTTTAAACATGTTAACTTAGGGAACCTGTTCATGACTCATTGGTTACCCGTTATGCATTTTTCGCGTTCGGTGCGGTTTATGTGACTAGTTTGCATAAATTGACCAAGACGTGTCAAACCTTAACATTTTTACCTCAAAATACAGAATGTGTTTAGTTTACCCATATTTAACAAGTCTTCATACTTGTCGGGTCTAAACCACATTCTAATCCGGTCTTCGCTTAATCTTGTGTTTCGAACCGTATACATTTCATTAAAACTAACCGGTCTAAGTTAAGATTTAAATAATACCTATTAGGATTCTAATAGGTTATTAAAAACCTTCGTTCTAGATTAGAAGCCCAGTAAAAGCTATCTGTACTTGCTTGATTGATTGACGGCTGGGAATAAATTTATATTTTTGCTCAGGTAAATACTTTTAACTTATTTTCCCTTATACGGGCTTGGGGTACGATATATAAAATACCGCTTGGTCGGGTATTGAATTTGTAATCGAATAATGGTTAAATCATTGAGATAACCCGTTTAATCTGTTTTGTTTATTTTAAGCCTTTGGGGGGTTAATGACCATGTCCTGGATATCCTCGGCTCATTCATTGAAATGGCTACGACTTAAGCACGAGGTGTAGGCATACACCTGCCGGTGGGTATGTAAAATGATATACCTGCTTGTTCGAGAATAACTCACCGTGGGTTATATTATGTGGTGTGTCTATTAATCTTTAACCTGGTATTCAACCCGGGCTCCTGAACGTATAACAAACATATAATTCTTTTACAAGATTATTTTTAAATAATTATCCCAAGTTATAAAAGATTATTTGTGCCTTGTGCACTTAAATCAATTTTCTTAAATATTTTCAAAAGAGTCGGTTAATTGTATTTACCAGTGTAAACTGACGTATTTTCCAAAAGGTTAAGTGCAGGTACTATGCGAAATAGGCTGGCTACTCCTGAGTGAATAAATAAAGAGTCTTGCATGCTTTATCACTTTAAAATCTATTGAACAATTATCTTCTTTTATTTGATCCGCCTGTGGATCCTTTTACATTCCGTTTGTAATACTTATGTTGCTTTCATTCGGTTTGTAATATTTTACTTTTAGACTTCCGCTGTGCATTGAACTGTGATTGTTTGACTATGATGATATCAACTACGTCACGATACTCCCCATCGGGCCCACCGGTAATACGTGGAAATATCGGGGTGTGAAAACGGGGCCGTGTCCGGGCTTCTGTGCAGGCTATAAATAGGGGTGCTTGGTTCATTGCAAAGGCATCCCTTGACAAACCACCTCTCTCACACTTCACCCACCCTCTACCAGCATCATAACTCCTTTGTGTTTATTTGTTTATTTGTGTGTTTATTGAGTGCAATATCCAAGATGAGTACATTCATTAACTCTAATCGAGCCGACCGAGAGTATATTATGGTGTAACGCTATAGGTATGATGACCCATCCCCTTATGCATGAGATGCTCATGGTACATGGGATGTACCTCGTGGGACGATAAAAACCATGTATGTATGTCAACCAAGGCTTGAACGTACACCAATTGTTTACTTAAGATTTACACTACAGTAGAAACTCTATAAAATAATACACTTGGGACCACCAAAGTTTATTAATTAAAAGAGTTATTAATTAATCGATAAATTAATAATTATTAATTTATTTATTAATTAATATTTTATTAATTTATAGTAGAATACTTAGTTTACAAACACCTTTCAAGCTTCCACTTAATTATTGTATACAATGCATGTATATCAAATGAACGGCCCAATTTGAAAGAAACCTTCAATCTCCCACCTTATTATGCTTCTTGTGTTCAATGTATCACTTTATGGACATTAAAAATATTTTCTATATAAATACAAGATCAAAGTAGGTTAACACAAACAAATCATACACACAACATGGCTTCCCATCTTAAAGGTGTGAAAAAAACAACAATGACAGACGAGAAGAAATTATTGAAAGCGTTATTGCAATGGATGTCGAAGATGTTCTGACTCACCCAGAAGAAAATGTAGTTGCACAGTTGTTGACTGATGAAGAAATTATTGAAAGCGTTATTGGAATTAATAAAGATGATATCGATGAAGAAGATGATGAAAGTTCTACAATGGAGCCCTCTTCGCGAAACGAAGCTATTAAAGCGGCAATCACATTGAACAATTTCTTGTTGAGCTATGAGAAAACAACACCAGAAGTTCTTACCATGCTAAGAAAAATTAGAGACGAAATTCAAGGGGAAATTGATTTCAACAAAAAACAAAAGACAATTGAGTCATTTTTCAAGAAACCTTCATAAATCATTCATGTAATATGCTATATATAAGGAATTATTAATTTATATTTTATATGGGGTCTAAAGAAATTATCAAAAATGTATTATCTTATAATTTTAGCGAATTATTAATTTAGCACCCTATCCCCGAGTCGGGACCGGCAAAAAATATTATCTTAGAGAGTTTATTAAATAATCGAGTATTAATTTATAGTTTCTACTGTAATTGCCTTTGTATAACATAATTCCATACAAAATAATTTTCATACACTTGACAACACTCATCGGATTCATAAGTTCTAAAGGTAGAATACCTGCTCAATAATTTGTGAGAGGTTAGGATACCTTGAGATGCTTAGAATATCACTACTCACACTTTGAATCCCCAGAATCTCCAACACCAAATGATGCTCCGCATCTTTGGAATCTAGAGCTTTGCGTATCTTTCAATCATTCCAAAATACTCTACAGTCTCCTACGAATAAATTTCGAGACGAAATTCCCTTAAGTAGGGGTGACTGTAACCCTTGTGGAAAATTCCGAACTTTCAAAAACTTTTTCTCTTGGAAGAGTTTCGGTAATCAATACTTAAACATAATCAGTTTAACATAACGAACATTCCAAGATGAGGATATAAGTAATACATACCCTAAATACCCTTTACATAACTTAGATATAAGTTTTAATGGGTTAGGAATAACAAAAACACGACATTACAAGTCCAAGGGCCAAAATTAACAAAGTACAAAAGTTTGCCCATCAGAGGGGCTTACGGACCGTAAGGTCTTACCCCATACAGTCCATAAGGACATGCCAGCTGCAGATTTCTTACTTGATCTCCAAGTTCAGCCAACTTCCTTCATTTCTTGACACCTAGCACGAGCTTTCCACCTTCCTTCTGGTTGAGACACCTCATTAAACACTTGTGATAATCTTAGAACAACCCCTAACACTTGGCATGATCTTGTGATCATGCTTCAAGTATAAATAGCCACCAAGATCAACCACTTTCTTTGCTCATTCACTTCTTTCTTCTCCAATCACTCATATATGGAGCTTGCTTCTCTTTAGAGTCCTCCTACTGAGTTCCAAGTCTTCCTAGAACAAGTAAGTGTTCTTCCTTAGTCTATTTCTTTATTTTGGCCATTTATGAGCCAAAAGTCAAACTGTTTGACTTTCTGTTATGACCATTTTGGTCAAGTCAAAGTTCAAATTGAACTTTGCAACGTGATCGTAATTATGAAGGTATTAATCCCCTGCGATTGTACCTTCTGATTACCAAGTTTAGTAGGCGAAATGACGAGTCAAAGTTTTACGAATTAAAACTCAAATATGCTCAAAAGTTCATTTTACGACGAAACTATTTTTGGGTATTAAAACTTAAAGTTTTGACACCAAATTAGTTTTATAAACATTATTAGACATGTTCCAACATCTCTAACTCGTCATTTCTAGTTTCGTGCTTTTTCCTTAGTCGAAAGTTGAGCGGTTTGACTACCGCTTTGACTTTCGAATCTGACCCGTTTGGTCAACTTTAGGATCCGACCAAGCCCTTTATTATGACCATAGTATTATAAGGAATAACCTACTAAGGTTATACCTTATGGTCATATTGTATGGTTAGTCAAATGACGAGTCGAATTTATATACTTTAAAATGCCGAAAATACCCTTTTTGCGCATAAAATAGTTTTGAACATATAAGATCATTGTTTTAACATCTAAACTGATTATACAACACATGTAAACTTTTTTTAAACATAGTAGACTCGTAATAGGACTTATTTAACCATTCGAACCCATAGTTACGCTTACGATTCGTTAAAGTGACGTAAACCACTTTAGCAAGCCGTAACAAGTCATAACACTTTGAAACACTTCCAAATCAGAATGTAAGGTATCATGAACCATATTATATGAGACCCAACTCTCATTTGGTTTATAAACCTCATTCCATCCGACCTCCCATTTCAAGTCTCGATACACTAACACATAGTTATCCGATACACTAGGAACCATTCGAACACTTGAACATTGAGCTTCGCTATTCAATTGAACAAGACATATATGCAAACCTATGAGTACATAGCTCTCCTCTTTTCTTTTTTCAAACGTTTTGGGATGATTCATATGTGTAACCATTTTTTCCCAAATGTATGGCATATGTGTTTACTAAATGTTTTTTTTGTATATTATCCTTATGAAACAAGACAAGACAATAACATGAGCCAAATCCTTGTAGAATCTTTCTATCCTCGTAGCGTTATCCGAATTACCTTAGGAATTTAGGTTTGATGAGATAAGACAATGAGACAAGCCGAATCCTTATAGAATCTTTCTATCCTTATAGTAGATTCTTGTAGGATATTTAAAGTGCTAATTCAAGTTCTTGATTGGATTTCTATGAGTACTTTATACGTATGAGACAAGACAATGAGACACAAGCCAAGTCCTTATGGGATCTATTTATCTTAATAGTTAGATTTTTATAGGATATTTAAAGTGCTATTATAAATTCTTGTTCGGATTTCTATGAGTACTTTATACGTATGAGACAAGACAATGGATGTTTGTTTGTTTATGTGATTAGTAGTGATTTAGATAACGAAACGAGTGTAATACCATAAGAACATGGTTGATACGCCACTGGTACTTCCTATATATAAGTGTTCTTATTGTATTACCCTTGTAGCGTTATCCAAATCACTTTAGGATTTTGTGTTTAGACAAGACAATGTACATTTGCTAAATCCTTGTAAAATCTTCTTATTTTTAATATGTTAGATTCTTAGGAGGATACCTAGAGTATTATTATAAATCCTTGATTGGATTTCCAAAAATACTCCTACAAGTTCTTGACTGAATTCAATATTATGACGAAACAAGTACATGAGTAACAAAGACAATGTTCACTTTTCAATGGCATAAAAATCGTTTAGTATTGATCATATTGCCATTTACAAAAAACTTTTTTCACAAGTTTTATAAACAAAGACAATGTATTGCAATACTAAACTTTATGTCATTTATTGGTTTCAAAGAGTCTATTCAATTGACAACTCTCGTAGTTGTTAAAGCATTGCGATACCAAAACTTTTGCTATTAATTTTGCCAACAAAACCTATGTATTCACTGGCATTCTTTGTTGACGTCTTTTTTACATATGTTTCAGGATTGACAATTCAAGCATGCTACACATAGGAATACATTTAGGCCTTAGACTTCTTTAAACTAAAGAAAATTACATGTATTCTTTGTATTATAAAATAATGTTAATATAATGAAACATTTTAGTACCATGTGTTGTGAACAATTTGTAACGTGACTCCGCGATGTATCCGTCGCGTGTTGTTGTATTACGCGACTTGGGTGTTACATTAATGCTTGAGTAAATTGTCTTGCTCTCGAATTCAACGCATGCTTAATTCTACTTTATACTTATTCACCTGTTCCACTTATGTTTTTGTGATGGTCCGTCATATATGAATGCTAGTTAGGTCGCCTACTGTGTATTTACGTTAGTTTACGGCTAACTGTTGATGATTCATGTAGGAACTGTGATTAAGGATTTATAGGTTTTAAGTGTTCTAAGTAGTCTAATAGCCGTGACATGAGGACTAGTTAGGTTTGTCTTCGCCTTTACATGATTTAGGGTTTGATTACGTGTGAACGGATCTTCCTTTATTGTCTTTTGATATTTGCTTGCCTAAGTCTGAATAGGTATTCTTATATTACCCTTTACACTTTAGGGCGGATTGTGTTGTTGACCGTCTAGCAGGTACTTTAGAATTGTCGGATGTGTTGTTGGATTCTTTCCAGACACTTGGAGAAGGGTCGGTGTTCCTTTAGGATCCCTTATTAGTTTAGTATCATAGATCCCGGTTCCATCCTAGTTACCAATACCGAGAGAAAACCATGAATCACGAATAGGATTCCAAACCTTAGTGGTGCTTTTATCAACATCTGGTTAATTCTGTAGCCATAATTCGTGTCAGTATTCGAGTTAGTTAATTTTTTAATTAGTTGCATTAGGTCATTAGAAAACCCCCCTCAAAACATAAAAACAATAAAATCAGTAGTGTTAGATAAGTAAATCGAGTCTAGTTCACGTTTTCATTAGTAGTCTTATGGGTTCGATATCCGAACTTACTTTAGCTTTACTAGAGTCGATAGGTTCATTTGCCTATCAGTAGTTTAGTTTTTAAGAGGTTAGAGTATAACTTAGTATCTAGTTTAAGGTTAATTTAGTTAATAATAGTTAAACTACTTTTAGCACATCAACATGCAATTATATATGCAACAACACTAATTTGCATCAGGCCAACAAGTTATCATAATTCCTCCCCATTAAAATTGGTTTTTGGTCTGGATCAGGTATTTCACATCTAAGGATTTTTTTGCTGTGTCGTATATGTTCCAATCACTCCACCACAACACACAAAGATGGGACCTCAAGGAGGTTAGGAATATATGTTGGGAATGAATCACCATCGATCATCAAGTATTTAGAGCCATCAATAGGAGATTTATTTACGGTTCGATTTGATGATTGTCATTTTGTTGAATCAAAATTCCAAACATTAAGGGGAGATGAAAAGCAGCTAGAATATAATATAATTTGGAATGAATTTTCATTGTCTCATCTTGATCCTCGAAGTAAACAGTGTTATCTAGAAGTTCAAGGATAATTCATTTACAAAGATTAGGAAAACAATTACCAGACGCATTCACTGACCCAACGAGAATAACTAAGTCACATATACTAGATGCTAATGCTCTAGTAAAAATTAAGTGTCCTAGAAGGACAGTCACATGTTGGAAATGAGTTTAAATCACGCCTAAAATATGGTAGACCAAGCGGTTCTGAAGATAAAAATCCTAGAAAGAAAAAAGGAGCAAATAATATAGATGGTCAAGTCAAGGTAACAATAATGCCAGAAAAGGAGTCTCCTAGAGAGACACTAGACATGATGGTTCTAGAAGAACCTCAAATACCTGCAAAAAAAAGAGATCTCAATTAATTATATCATGTCTAGAAAGGTACTGGACCGAAATGAAATCAACATCGATAATAGTTTTTCATATAATGTAGTGTTAGAATTATTTGAAAACAATGAGGATCAACAACCAAATTCTGTTGATGGATGTAAATAAAGAAATTATTGGTCAAAATGGAAAGATGTGATTGAGGCAGAATTGACTTCCCTCCATAAACGAGAAGTATTGGGACCCATGTTCTATACACCTAAGGGTAAAGCTTGTCAGATATAAATAGATCTTTGTGCGACAACGTAATGAAAAAAATGAAATTGTACGATAAAAGGCAAGATTAGTAGCACACGGATTTTCGTAAAGCCCTAAGATTGATGATGAGGAGACATATTCACCACTGGTGGATGCGATAACTTTTCTTTATCTTATTAGTCTGGTAATACAAGAAGGGGTGATTTGTGTCTAATGGATGTTGTGACAATCTACCTCTATGGCCCACTTGATACTGATATTGTGACACCACAGGAAAACCGGGAAAACCATACAACTTAACTAGCTTCCTCAGTGAGTGCTTACCAAATTTCGGGACGAAATTTCTTTCAACTTGGGGATGATGTGACAACTCGAAATTTAGAACCTTTCGCGTATCTCAGTGTAACCAACTTGAAACGTTATGTGATTAGTTAACTTGTTAGTTCAATGAATGACCTAAGTGAAATTTTGTGATTTTGTGTTATGCATGTATGTATATATTCATATGAACCGAGACAACAAGGACCCGACTCGAGACCATGTGGTCTCGAGTGAATGGTGCAGCATATGGGCCGGTTGGGCCGTGCACCTCATCCGAAACCCATTAGGGTGCAACATGGTGAAACAAGTATATAACCTTAGGGATAGCCACACTTGTCATTTTTGGGCAAACAACACACATACTCCTCTAGCACACACACTCTCACACTCTCTCACAAAAACCCTAGAGAACACAAACCCTCCTCTCATTCTCGGATCAAACCAACCGACCACAAAAGGGTTCTCGGATTTGCTTGTTCACACCAAACAAAGCTTCATCTTTCACCACTACTTCTCTAACCGGTTAGTGATTCTTTCTATGTGTTGTATTTCGGTTGAAGATGATATGTTTCGGTTGATAGCTAGGTAGGATGAAGTCATGTGATAATATGTTGCTTGTTAAGTTTCATACATGATTAGGGTATCGATTATGTGATAATATGCACCATGACTATCGTTTGAATATGACAAAGGTGTTGGTGGATTTAATGAATTCTTGGTGATGATACATGTTTAGTTACAACAATTGTTATGAACATGACCTCTTTAATAAAGGTATAGATTTTTGTATGATAAAAGAATGATGATGATCATCCGATTCATGAGGATTATAGAATAGATGTTTTGTTGCAAGATGAACTTGATATCTAGTTTGGGTATTATAACTCTTGGCCGTAAAATGCAGGTGTGTTTGAATAAGAGTTGCTTGTGCTATGAACATTTGATGATTATGATGAACTACTTGAATATTTGAAGAACATGATGAATATGATATGAATGTGGCTTGAATATTTGAAATCTGATTGTTTGATCCATTTTGGTTAGAAATTAGACAAGAAAACATGTTTAGTGGATAGTACAAATGGTTGCATGAAATTAAAACCCCATTGGATAGTACATGTCGGAAATCAGCAGGTGTTCCAGCCGAGACCTCCAGTCTCGACTCGAGATCACCACATGACCACACGAGATCACGGTTCCGACACAAGGTTGCGAGTCGAGAACCCTTAGTCTCGACTCGAGACCACAATTGATCAACACGAACATCATGACTCGAAACCACGATTTCGAGTCCGGTTGCGACTCGAGACCAGAACATGCATGACCCGAGACCTTCACGTTTACGACTCGAGAACACATAAGCACAACTCGAGACCGCACAGTCTCGACTAGAGACCGCACAGTCTCGAGTCGAGACCAACTACATGTATACGCTGAATTGGACTTGCACGATCACGGGTTTAGGTGTTTGGGCCGGACTCTTGGGCCTTATGTGTTATTGTTGGGCTGTCATGAATGATACTTGAGTACAATGTGCTAGCATACGTGTAGAGCATACGTGCAATACGTGGTTTGAACCTGACTTGTATGATACAACTATGATAGGACGTGAGTGACCACAATATTGCTTGTTTGACTTTTCTGCGTATCTGCCGAGCAAACCAAGGTGAGTTCACACCCTCTACAAAGCATGGGATTCCCAGGGGTCAGGAATTGGGGTTAAGGAACATGGGTTCCTTGTCCTCCTTGGGTAGGACAGCAACGGTTCAGGAATGTAATTCCTCGTCCTCACGGACAGATAACTCGTACTAGACCAAAACTCTATCACGAAGTCCCTCCTTTTTATATCGACTTAATCGCCGGGCCAATGGCGAGCGGGTCATTAGTTAGATAGCGCTATTTAGGTCTGACAAACCTCACACCGTGCCGCAGAGGACGGGCGTGAACTAATGGATCTGGGGCACGTCAATGATGATAGACATTGACAGTTTCAGGGCACATAAACATGACTACAGTCAGCAGTCGATATGGTAACGAGTCTAGTGTATACATGGGGTAGCCCCCACGGCCGAAATGCCAGATAACTAACACGGGGTAGCCCCCACGGCTGGATTGCCAGAGTAACCGGGAATAAACAAGTCACGTTTTCAACTATGGGGTAACCCCCACGGCAGGATTGCCGGATAAAGGAAACTGTTTTCAAAACAACTTAAAACGAACACCCAACCGTGAACTCACTCAACTTGTTGTTGACTCGTTACTACATGCTTTGCAGGTCAATAGGTACTTAACTGGAGCTTGCATGGAAGAGAGTCGTTGTGGGACATGGACGGCTGTGTGCCATGTTAAACTTTGAAACAATTAAACTTATGCTTTGATTTAAGACTTATGCTTCCGCTTGCGACTTAACTATGTTTTGTTTGGACACCAATTGTATTGGTTAAACTTTTATATCTTTTAACTTACATGTTCAATATGATTGGTGGCTGGATCCTGGTCAGTCACGCCTCCAAGCGGTGGTATTCCGCAGGTGGATTTTGGGGGTGTGACAGATTGGTATCAGAGCCATTGGTTATAGTGAACTTGGTTTTAATAAAGGAGAAACGTTTTGGTTAAAACCAGACTATAACCCGTACAGTGCTCAACGGTCCACAACGACGCTTCACTCCACATGCAAGGCTCGACATTCTAGGTGATATAATCTGTGTATATATTGCCTACTTGTTAGTTACATAGTACATTGCTCATGGTATGCTTGGTTAGTATAACCACTGTTGCTTGAACACGTGTGCACTTACTCACTTCTGACATCGCACTTTCGCGAACCCCTCTCACTCAAGTTCTTCTTGATATGAAGATCATGTCTGGACGCGTTAACCTGACACAAGCCCAGTTGACGGCTCTGATCAACGAACGAGTTGCCGCAGCACTTGCAGCTGCACACGCAGGAGGTATATCCTGCAGTCCGAACTCATTCTAGGATCTTTAGAATCCTACTCTCGTGAACCAACCTTTGTGTTAAACTCTGTCTTTTCTTTCACCCACGATAGGTCAGCATGCTCAGCCACCCGTGTGCACTTTTAAGACTTTCATGGACTGCCGACCAACTACTTTTAGCGGCACTGAAGGAGCAGTAGGTCTCCTACACTGGTTTGAGAAACTAGAATCCGTGTTCGAAATGTGTGAATGCCCTGAGGCGCGTAGGGTGAAGTATGCTACCGGTACTCTCGAGGGTTTAGCCCTCACATGGTGGAACGCTCAAGTCCAAATGCTGGGGTTGGTTGCTGCCAACGCCACCCCATGGGAAACTTTTAAGGAGATGATCAAAGAAGAATACTGCAGTCGGGATGACATTCATAAGCTGGAAGTCGAGTTCTTCAACCTCAAGATGACGGGGTCAGAGATTGAGGCGTACACTAAGAGATCGAATGAGCTTGCCTTACTGTGTCCTACTATGGTGGACCCTCCATTTAAGCGTATTGAACTCTTTCTCAAGGGCTTGGTGCCAGAGATCCAAAGCCATGTGACTTCAGCAAACCTCGCCACCATCCAGCAAGTTGTCCAGTTGGCTCACCGTCTCACTGTTCAGGCGGTGGAGCAGAACAAGTTACCAAAGCGCATAGGTGCTGCTACTACTTCCGGTACCTCTAGTGACAACAAACGGAAATGGGATGGAACTTCAAGTAAGGGGTCGACTTCTGTTCAGTCCCAGTCTCAGCAGAGAAAGACTGATGACTACAAGAGCCCCGGTCAGCAATCATCTGGTGGTCAGAGTCATGGTGGGTACAAAGGGAATCACCCCAAATGCAATCGCTGCAGCCTGCACCACAGTGGGCCATGCACCAGGGGCAACTGTCATCGGTGCAACAAGCCTGGTCACATTGCAAAGGATTGCAGGAGCCTATACCCCGCCAATCAGAATCGTCAGCCAGCTCAACAGAACCAACGACAGCAGCAGCAGCAAGGTGATAACAAAGGGTGCTTTCAGTGTGGAGCTGAGGGCCACTTCAAGAGAGATTGTCCCCAACTGAACAGGAACCAGAACAACAACAACAACAACAATAACAACAATCAGGGGAATGGTAACAATGGGAACAACAACAACAATGGCGCCAGGGGGCGGGCGTTCGTGATCGGCCAAGGTGAAGCAAGGAATGACCCCAATGTTGTGGCGGGTAAGTTCCTTCTCGACGACTTTTATGTTTCAGTATTATTTGATTCGGGTGCCGATAATAGCTACATGTCACTAGAAGTTAGCCAAATGCTTAAGTGTATTCCAACACCTTTGAACAACAAGCACACTGTAGAGCTAGCAAATGGTAAGAGTTTAGAAGCCACACACGTAGTCAAGGGTTGTAAACTTATTCTCGCTGACCAGACCTTCTCTATCGACCTCATTCCTATCGTTTTGGGTAGTTTCGACGTTGTCATTGGGATGGATTGGTTATCCCAACACCGAGCAGAAATTCTTTGCAACGAGAAGGTTGTCCGTATTCCAGGTTCCGGTGGTGAACCTCTCATGATTCGTGGCGACAAGAGGAGTGCTGTTGAGAACGTCATTTCTCTCCTTAAGGCCCAAAAGTGCTTGCGAAAGGGCCACACTGCCATTTTGGCTCTCGTTACTGACACCTCAGAAAAAGAGAAGAAGATAGAAGATTTTCCAGTTGTACGCGACTATCCTGAGGTATTTCCTGAGGAATTACCTGGTCTTCCGCCTCACCGCCAAGTCGAGTTTCAGATTGAACTAGCTCCTGGAGCTGCGCCTATAGCTCGTGCACCTTATCATTTAGCTCCATCAGAGTTGGAAGAACTCTCTACACAACTACAAGAACTCTTGGATAAGGGTTTTATTCGTCCTAGCTCATCGCCCTGGGGAGCTCCAGTACTATTCGTGAAAAAGAAGGACGGTACCTTCAGGATGTGCATCGACTACCGGGAACTCAACAAGGTGACAGTGAAGAACCGCTACCCTCTACCGCGTATTGACGACTTGTTCGACCAGCTGCAAGGGTCGAGCTATTATTCAAAGATCGATTTGAGATCGGGATATCACCAGCTGAGAGTCCGGGAAGAGGACGTCTCCAAAACAGCCTTTAGAACACGTTACGGACACTATGAGTTTTTGGTCATGCCTTTTGGGCTGACAAACGCACCTGCGGTTTTCATGGACTTGATGAATCGAGTGTGCAAGCCTTACCTGGACAAGTTCGTTATAGTCTTCATCGACGACATCCTGATCTATTCTAAGAGTCAGGAGGAACACGTGCGCCATCTACACCGACCACAGGAGCCTCGAGCACATCTTCAAGCAGAAGGAACTAAACATGCGACAACGACGATGGGTCGAGCTACTGAATGACTACGAGTGCTCAATCAGGTATCACCCGGGCAAGGCCAATGTTGTGGCTGACGCCCTCAGTCGAAAGGACACTGTGCCTAAGCGCGTACGAGCTTTACAACTCACGATCCATTCTAGTCTTCCCTCCCAGATACGAACTGCACAGATAGAAGCACTGAAAGCAGAAAACGTCAGGGCTGAAGCCCTACGCGGATCAAGGCAACGCTTAGAACAGAAGGAAGACGGCGCTTAATACGTAACGGGACGCGTTTGGGTCCCACTCTATGGCAACCTACGAGAGCTTGTGATGGACGAAGCACACAAGTCTCGCTACTCGGTACATCCTGGTTCGGATAAGATGTACCACGAAATCAAAACCACGTATTGGTGGCCTAGCATGAAGGCCCACATAGCAACCTACGTCAGCAAGTGTCTGACTTGTGCGAGAGTTAAGTCTGAATACCAGAAACCCTCAGGCCTACTCCAACAACCAGAGATACCACAATGGAAATGGGAGCAGATTTCCATGGATTTCGTTACTGGCCTACCTAGATCCCAGCGCGGGAACGATACTATTTGGGTGATCGTGGATCGACTTACAAAATCTGCACATTTCTTGGCTATCAAGGAGACGGATAAGTTCTCCACTCTTGCAGAAATATACCTCAAGGAAGTTGTCTCGAGGCACGGGGTGCCCACCTCTATTATCTCGGATCGAGATGCACGATTTACTTCAGAGCTGTGGCAAGCAATGCACAAATCCTTTGGCTCACGATTAGACATGAGCACAGCATATCACCCTCAGACGGACGGGCAGTCTGAACGCACTATTCAAACCTTAGAAGACATGCTTCGTGCATGTGTAATCGACTTTGGCAACCGCTGGGAAAAGCATCTGCCACTTGTGGAATTCTCGTACAATAATAGCTACCACACCAGCATTAAAGCTGCTCCGTTCGAGGCATTGTACGGACGTAAATGCCGGTCACCTCTTTGTTGGGCAGAGGTGGGAGATAGTCAGATCACTGGCCCAGAACACGTGGTAGACACAACCGAACAGATTGGTCAAATACGAAAACGCATGGCGGCAGCTCGTGACCGTCAGAAAGTCTACGCCGATAAGGGCAGGAAACCACTTGAGCTCCAGGTTGGGGAGCGGGTACTACTCAAAGTTTCACCCTGGAAGGGTGTGGTTCGTTTTGGTAAACGCGGCAAACTTAACCCACGATACGTTGGACCTTTCGAAGTCATTGAGAAAATAGGCAGGGTGGCCTACAGACTGAACTTGCCAGCAGAACTCGGTGCAGTTCACAACGTTTTCCACGTGTCGAATCTGAAGAAGTGTCTGTCAGATGAGACCCACATAGTTCCTCTGAAGGAACTCACTATCGACGAGCAGTTACGATTCGTCGAGGAACCAGTCGAAATCACGGACCGGGATGTTAAGGTCCTCAAGAGTACTAGAATACCTCTCGTTCGAGTTCGTTGGAACTCACGTCGCGGCCCAGAGTTCACCTGGGAGCGCGAAGATCAGATGAAACAAAAGTATCCCCAACTGTTCGCAAACAGTACACCCCACTACTGAGGCCGAAGCTACGGAATTTCGGGATGAAATTCCAGATCAACGGGGGGTGGATGTGACACCACAGGAAAACCGGGAAAACCATACAACTTAACTAGCTTCCTCAGTGAGTGCTTACCAAATTTCGGGACGAAATTTCTTTCAACTTGGGGATGATGTGACAACTCGAAATTTAGAACCTTTCGCGTATCTCAGTGTAACCAACTTGAAACATTATGTGATTAGTTAACTTGTTAGTTCAATGAATGACCTAAGTGAAATTTTGTGATTTTGTGTTATGCATGTATGTATATATTCATATGAACCGAGACAACAAGGACCCGACTCGAGACCATGTGGTCTCGAGTGAATGGTGCAGCATATGGGCCGGTTGGGCCGTGCACCTCATCCGAAACCCATTAGGGTGCAACATGGTGAAACAAGTATATAACCTTAGGGATAGCCACACTTGTCATTTTTGGGCAAACAACACACATACTCCTCTAGCACACACACTCTCACACTCTCTCACAAAAACCCTAGAGAACACAAACCCTCCTCTCATTCTCGGATCAAACCAACCGACCACAAAAGGGTTCTCGGATTTGCTTGTTCACACCAAACAAAGCTTCATCTTTCACCACTACTTCTCTAACCGGTTAGTGATTCTTTCTATGTGTTGTATTTCGGTTGAAGATGATATGTTTCAGTTGATAGCTAGGTAGGATGAAGTCATGTGATAATATGTTGCTTGTTAAGTTTCATACATGATTAGGGTATCGATTATGTGATAATATGCACCATGACTATCGTTTGAATATGACAAAGGTGTTGGTGGATTTAATGAATTCTTGGTGATGATACATGTTTAGTTACAACAATTGTTATGAACATGACCTCTTTAATAAAGGTATAGATTTTTGTATGATAAAAGAATGATGATGATCATCCGATTCATGAGGATTATAGAATAGATGTTTTGTTGCAAGATGAACTTGATATCTAGTTTGGGTATTATAACTCTTGGCCGTAAAATGCAGGTGTGTTTGAATAAGAGTTGCTTGTGCTATGAACATTTGATGATTATGATGAACTACTTGAATATTTGAAGAACATGATGAATATGATATGAATGTGGCTTGAATATTTGAAATCTGATTGTTTGATCCATTTTGGTTAGAAATTAGACAAGAAAACATGTTTAGTGGATAGTACAAATGGTTGCATGAAATTAAAACCCCATTGGATAGTACATGTCGGAAATCAGCAGGTGTTCCAGCCGAGACCTCCAGTCTCGACTCGAGATCACCACATGACCACACGAGATCACGGTTCCGACACAAGGTTGCGAGTCGAGAACCCTTAGTCTCGACTCGAGACCACAATTGATCAACACGAACATCATGACTCGAAACCACGATTTCGAGTCCGGTTGCGACTCGAGACCAGAACATGCATGACCCGAGACCTTCACGTTTACGACTCGAGAACACATAAGCACAACTCGAGACCGCACAGTCTCGACTAGAGACCGCACAGTCTCGAGTCGAGACCAACTACATGTATACGCTGAATTGGACTTGCACGATCACGGGTTTAGGTGTTTGGGCCGGACTCTTGGGCCTTATGTGTTATTGTTGGGCTGCCATGAATGATACTTGAGTACAATGTGCTAGCATACGTGTAGAGCATACGTGCAATACGTGGTTTGAACCTGACTTGTATGATACAACTATGATAGGACGTGAGTGACCACAATATTGCTTGTTTGACTTTTCTGCGTATCTGCCGAGCAAACCAAGGTGAGTTCACACCCTCTACAAAGCATGGGATTCCCAGGGGTCAGGAATTGGGGTTAAGGAACATGGGTTCCTCGTCCTCCTTGGGTAGGACAGCAACGGTTCAGGAATGTAATTCCTCGTCCTCACGGACAGATAACTCGTACTAGACCAAAACTCTATCACGAAGTCCCTCCTTTTTATATCGACTTAATCGCCGGGCCAATGGCGAGCGGGTCATTAGTTAGATAGCGCTATTTAGGTCTGACAAACCTCACACCGTGCCGCAGAGGACGGGCGTGAACTAATGGATCTGGGGCACGTCAATGATGATAGACATTGACAGTTTCAGGGCACATAAACATGACTACAGTCAGCAGTCGATATGGTAACGAGTCTAGTGTATACATGGGGTAACCCCCACGGCCGAAATGCCAGATAACTAACACGGGGTAGCCCCCACGGCTGGATTGCCAGAGTAACCAGGAATAAACAAGTCACGTTTTCAACTATGGGGTAACCCCCACGGCAGGATTGCCGGATAAAGGAAACTGTTTTCAAAACAACTTAAAACGAACACCCAACCGTGAACTCACTCAACTTGTTGTTGACTCGTTACTACATGCTTTGCAGGTCAATAGGTACTTAACTGGAGCTTGCATGGAAGAGAGTCGTTGTGGGACATGGACGGCTGTGTGCCATGTTAAACTTTGAAACAATTAAACTTATGCTTTGATTTAAGACTTATGCTTCCGCTTGCGACTTAACTATGTTTTGTTTGGACACCAATTGTATTGGTTAAACTTTTATATCTTTTAACTTACATGTTCAATATGATTGGTGGCTGGATCCTGGTCAGTCACGCCTCCAAGCGGTGCTATTCCGTAGGTGGATTTTGGGGGTGTGACAGATATTTACATGAAACTCCCTAAAAGATTCAAATTGTCAAACTCATGTAAATTTAGTTCTCAAAAACATATTTAAATCAAATTAAACAAATCATTATATGGACCATAACTATCTGGGCGTATGTGGTATAATCGCCTTAGAGAGTATTTGTTGAAAGACGGTTATAAAAATGAGTATGTATGCCCGTTTATTTTTATAAAAAGGCCAGGATCTGAATATGTTATAATTGTCGTATACGTTGGTGACCTAAATATATTTGGAACTCCAGGGGAGCTCCAAAAGGTGGTTGAATACTTGAAAAGTGAATTTGAAATGAAAGACCTTGGAAAGACAAAGTTTTGTCTTAGATTACAAATAAAGCACCTTAAGGGTGGAATCCTTGTGCATCAAGAAACTTACATAGAGAAACTGCTTAAAAGATTTTATATGGAAAAATCACATCCATTTAGTACTCCAATGGTTGTAAGGCCGCTTGATGTGGAGAAAGACCATCCCGACCTCCGAAAGATTGAGAGGAAATCATTGGTCCAAAAGTATCATATTTAAGTGCAATTGGTGCATTAATGTTTCTTGCTAGTCATACACGACCATATGCGTCACTTTCTTTAAATTTATTGGCAAGATATAGTTCATACCCAACAAGGAGGCACTGGAATGGGGTAAAACAAATATTTTGATACCTTCAAGTTATAAAAGATATGGGTTTTTATTTTAGTAACAAATCGAAAACAAGTTTGGTTGGTTTTGCGGATGCAGTGTATTTGTCTGGTCCTCATACTGGATATTTATTTACAAGTGGAGGTACTCCAATTTCTGGAGTTTGGTGAAGTAGACAATCAGAGCCACATTATCTAATCATGCATAAATATTGACAATATATGAAGCTAGTCAAGAATGTGTTTAGTTAATGACTGTAATACAACACATTCATGGATCTTGTGGTATTTTTTCGGAAGATGAGGGACCGGAATTTTTACATGAAAACAATGCAACATGCATTTCTCAACTTAAAGAAGGATACATAAAAAATGACAAAACAAAACACATCTTTCCAAAGTTCTTTTTTACACATAATTTGCAAAAGAATAGAGATATTACAGTCCAACAAATTCATTCAAGCGAAAATTTGGCATACTTGTTCACCAAATCACTTCCGACCTCAACATTTCAAAAGTTGGTTCATAGGATCGGGATACGTCGACTTAAGGAGCTTAAGTGATCATCCTCGGGAGGAGATAATACACACTGCACTATTTTCCTCTTAGCCAAGGTTTTGTCCCACTGGGTTTCCTGGCAAGGTTTTTAATGAGGCACCATTAAGCGTATGAAGTTGATAATCAAGGGAAAATGTTATAATAAATATTTTATTTTGATTATCAATTCCTAATATAGACCAACGTGTTCTCCAAGACTTCCCCTATAAATAGTCCATGTATTCTTGTAAAAGATACAACAATTAATAATACACATATATTTCTCTCCCAATATCTCTTCTCATCTTCTTGTTATTAGGCTTTGTGGTATGGGGATGGTGGTTTGGCTCATAGATTCCCACATAGGACCATGGAACCACCACTACACCGCCCCCTGTACAAACCATAGTGGTTCAGATGGTTTAATTCATGGCAACCATGACCCTCTTTCAATGAATTAGGAGATTTTGATTGTTGGAGAAGGATTGTGGATGATAGTTAGGGTCATGGTCCACACCATATAAGATGATGGATGAGGGTGTGGTGGTGACATGACACTAACATGAAAAGTGATGGTTATCGTCTTGGTCGTGATTACACCACATAATTTTACAACAATTTCTTATATTTCTATACGTTATAGATATCAATAAATTTTATACCGTAAATAGAGTGCTTAAATTTACCTAGTTTTGTGAATATTGAAATAAAATATGTAAAATGCGAATATTCAATTCCCTGGTAACTCTAAAAAGCAATTTAACAACCAATCACTTTTACGAGCTCTCTTGTTCAAAACCTTTGTAAATCTAGTGGATTTATAAAAAAAGGCATATTCATACAAGATACGATCATTACAACACTTACAAAATCAGAAAAACCATATAATAAAAACAAGTTAATATGTTGAACAGGAAATATTTTTAGGGTGTTCCTTTTGTTAGATTCTCACTAATTCTTACTATTTTTTTCCAAATCATACAAGATTTACCCTAAAATTTTCCATTTTTTCCAAACGAAGGGGGTTCCCGGGAACCCAGGAACCCCCCCTGGATCCGCCCATGGTTGAACTTCTTAACTTTTGTGCGTTAACAAGTCTACGCAAACATGTTTATAACTATTTCGGATCGCCTAACCTATTTATAACACGAATAACACATTAAACTAATTTTGTTAGATTGTTTAACAAGTTGACACGACACATTTTCAAAACAACGTAGATTTATAATTTTATAAATGATGAAATATTTTATAGTGAAATTCTTTCCCTTGACGAGCTAACTTAGATCATTATGAATTTTATGGATTGTACTTTTAGATAACTTTTATCATATCAGTCATGATAAAATCTTATTAAATGTATCGAGACATTAGTGCTATTTAATTACATATATTTAATCATGCTAAGACCATGGGTATGGGGCGTGGGTTGGGGCGTGGCCCCATTGGCGTGGGTTTGAAGCCGGGCGTGAGGCGGGCTAGTAAGTGACATGGCAGGCTCTCAATAGCCAAACCAAATTCATGTTCCCAACCCAAGCCCACCATACCCCATGGGCGTGAGTTTTGGTGGTGGGGGGCTCCCATTCCACGTGTCAACAAATGCCCCAACCCAAGCCCCCCATACCCCACGGCCTAAACGTGGCGTGTCATTTTTTTCGTTCAAAAAAATGTAACCTGCTTACTAATATAATATATGTGTTAGTGTTAATTAATTAATGACCCGTTTAGTTAAATAGGCAAAATATCAAATACAAATAATCTTAACATACTAAACATACAAATTGAAGGAAAACTCAAAAAGAAAAGGTGACATTTTTGTAATTACCACCAACTATCAAAGTTAGTATACAAATGTGAACTCAACCAAAATACCTAAAAAACACAATTTTTTATAAAAAAATCGCTACATTTTGTTAGCAAAAATTTTTTTTTTTTGCTGCTACTAAAAGTAGCGATTTTTTAGTAAAAAAGATTAAAAAAATTAAATAATTTGTGTGTGTTTGGAGAGGGGGGGGGGGGGGGGGTTAGGCTTTTTAGGTATATTTGTAGAGTAACTTTGATAGTTATTGATAATTACAAAAATGTCACCTTGTCTTTTTGAGTTTTCCTTCAATTTGTATGTTTAGTATGTTAAGATTATTTGTACAAGAACTTTCCCCTAGTTAAATTTCCCCTAGTTAAATATGTCCTAATCATGTTGACTAATCATTCTAAACATATCTTATCAAACACTAAATGTTTAACACAACACAACACACGTTGTCAAATCTAGGTTGTGCCCCCTTTTGATATGTAAAATAATTGACTCAAAACTTACAACTTTTTAAAAACTACTATTAATCCATCTGCGTTGTGACGGGGGTGTAAACCGTGCCAAGTACACAACTGCTAGTGACCAACAATACCGGAAAAACTCTTAAAAACAAAATAGATAAAGAATGAAAAGCAGATGTAAAATTGTTAAACTATACATGCCCGTTGCGGCATGTTAATGCGAATAAATTACTGAAACATAAAACATAGAAAGGAATAACTAAGTCGATCTAGGACTCCGCGTGTTGCGACGAATATGTCAAACCGGGAAAAATAGACGCGTTGCGACGGTCCTTTTAACGGGAAAAATAGATAAAAAATTGTTAAACCTCACACGCACGTTGCGACGTCTTTACTCGTAACTTTTGAACGAAACGTAAAATAAAAAATTTGCAAAAGATGAAAAGCATGGCGGATCGAAGTTGAAATTAAAAAAAATGTTATGGTTAAATTGTAAACAATAAAAAGATTTGGATTAAAGGTAAAAAACAAAGAAGTTGAAATACAAAAAATGAAAGCCTTTGTGTTGGAAGTGAAAAATCAATTTAAAAAACAAAAAACTCCTTATGCTTGAAGTACAACTCCATGAAGCATCAAGATGTTGCTAAATGCTAATTTATAGTATACTATGGAAATTGCAAACCAGTTAGATACTCATCGGATTTGTGTACAAACTTATACGCTGGCTATATCACAAGTCACGATACACCATCAGCTCTATCTCTCTCAATGTCACAAGTCACGATACACCTACGCTTTGTATATGGTTTTAAGATTAAAATATGAGACTATTCTTAGTGAAACTGAATTAATAAATAATAGAGATAATTACATAGTTAGTCCATGTGATTTACACAAAATAACATATTTAGTTACTAATAGTTTAAAATCACCTTCTATGGTATTAACTTTTTATTTTGTAACGTTTGGAAGTATTAACATAGTTAGTTCATGTGGTTTGCACAAAATAACATACTTAGCTACTAATAGTTTAAGAAACAATTAACGTTAATACCTCAAAACATTACAAAATGAAAAGTTAATACCATGGTTGTAAAACAAGGTTTCCAAGGCCGAGTACTCCCCGAGTAGTCGCTACAAGGTCGGCTGCCGAGGTGACTTTCTTTGACTCCGCCTTATTACTCGGAATCTGTCAAACCCTCGGCCAAAATCGTATCTGTAGGTCAACTTGGGCCGAGTTTGACTTAAAAAATAATAAAGCATAATTTATATGCCTATCATATGAATATTATTTTCACGTATTTTGTTATACATATAAGTAAATTTATGTTATTTGACATATATTTAATTTCAAAAAAACAAATTTCTTTATAATTTAACATGTCCGAATACTCCCCGAGTACTCTTCGCATAGGCCGAGTACTCCCAACTCCCCAGTCGACCGACTAGGGAGCGCCTAGCGACTTTTGCAATCATGGTTATTACCATAGAATGTGATTTTAAACTATTAGTAGTTAAGTATGTTACTTTGTACAAACCACACGGACTAACTATGTAATTAACTCTAAATAATAAAACATGATTTTTTTAATAATATTTCAGAAATATTGAAATTAGACAGTGATATATATATATTTTTTTTTCAAATGGCAAAGTTTACTCTTTCTATATTACATCAATAAACTAAATAAACTTTCCTTATTCAAGTTTAAACACGTAGCTAGGTAGTTAGTACGAAAAAAGAACAAATATGGAAAATGATGTCCCGCTTTCTATATCATTGTCAAATCTGACCGTTTGGTGGAATGCTTCATTCGAAGATATAATTTGCTTTCTTTTATTACATAAGTTTTCTTCTAGAAAATTCAACAGCGGAGACTATGAATAATTAATGCACAATCTATCTTCTAGAAGAACGTAAAAATAATGACGTAACTTAAAAATAATGATGTAAGCATTTACATATCAAGTAGGCTACCCCTAGTCTACGTGATTGCGTGTGGGTGTGGGTATAAATTTTAGATATATTTTAACATTTTTTACTCGCGAATCAAGCTTTAAATTTATAAAACACAATATAATACTATCACTCTACACACGTTAGGGCAAGTGCACCCATCGCAGACGTAGTATAGTGATGGCAAGATATCGAGGTCGTACAAGGACACAAGAGCTTTTAGTACCGTCTTATCGTTAACGTCTAATCTAACCAAATTTTGATAAAAAGTTTTGAAAGTTTTAAAAAGATAAAATAGAAAATATAAGAAAAACAAATAGACAAGAAGAAATCACTTGGTTCCAACTCCTCTTTTATGTATCCTTTGATGATTTCCGCACTTTGAGCTTTTTAAGAGATTATCTTTAAGTTATAGTAGTAGGCCCCCTTCCAGACAGCGTTACCTTCAACATATTGGTCCGAGTCAGCAGGGATACAGTCCTACAAGTTCGAATTATTCAAAGACAATTAGGTAAGTTATTAATGCGAAAAGTGGTAGGCCCTCTTCCAAGCGACGTTACCCTCAACCTATTGGTCTGAGTCAGCAAGGATATAGTCCCACTAGGTCAGTTTAATGTTTTAATAGTATTTTATAGATAAGGGATTACAAGCAGTTCTTACTTCCCCCGATTTGATGCTATCTGCCTCAAAGGAAGTCCTACTAAGCGTGAATCAAGTCCTCGCAGTATCTATACACTGAACGAGGCAAGAATTTTAGCCAAACACCCTTCTAACCCCCTTCAAGGCAGTTAACGTGCTTTATATAGACCATAAAGACACGAATGAATGAATCAACAAAACATGAAGAAATGATTAAGTAAAATTCACCTTCAATATAGAAAACTAGTTATTAAAGTCATTAATACATACTCAAATAAAAAGTTGCCAAAGATTGGAAAATCAAAAGTAATACATAAAAGATTTGTCTTCAACAAGTGATATAAGAGATTTAGCCAAGCATGGCGTTTGTTTGACAAGAACTTTTACGACTGATCTTGGATCCATAGCCTACTGCACACTCTAAAAGATAAAAGATGGATAATGGTGGTGGGTGTTGGTGTTTTAGTGGTGGTGGACTAGTGGAAATTTTGAGAGAAGTGGTTTGCCAAGGGATGAGTTTGAATAAAACCAAGCACCCCTATTTATAGCTGAAATCAGAGTGCTAACACGGCCCTGTGGCCACCTGGCACGGCCCCGTGGCCTTCATTCTCTCTCTCTCTTCATTAACTGCAGATGTTAGGTCTTGTACTAACATAGCCCTGTGAGTCATTGGCACGGCCCGTGGTGATTGTACTTGCTGTACTATCTCAGATTCTCTGAATTTTAGAGTTGACCACGGTCCATGTTGAGTTGGCACAACCCCGTGTTGATTTGTCTTTTCCTGTTGTCTTTTTCTGAAGGGAATCTTGACTTGGCACGGCCCCATGTCTAGTGGGCACTGCCCTGTGCCTAAGCTTCAATTTTGTTATTTTTTTGTTGGTTAGGATGTGGATGGGGGCTTGGTGAGTCATGTCAGACCTTCTTCTTTGTATTTATGTTGGTTTATGCTGTTAATTTGTTCCTTTTGTTTGTTTAAGCTCTTTTGATCCTGTAAATTAAAAGTAAACAGAGAAACATGCTTTTTCCAACATTAGTACCGAAAAATTGTTGATTTTACGCCTAGTTTGATTTAATTTATATGTTGTACTTTACGCACATCAGTGATCCAGTAGGCTACCCCTAGTAGCTAGGTAGTTAGTATGAAAAAAATATATGGAAAATGATGTCCTGCTTTTGATATCGTTGTGAAATCCGACCGTTTGGTGCAGGGCCGGTCCAAGGGTAAGCCAAATGAGGCTTGAGCCTTGAGCCACCAAAACTATAGGGCTCTACAATTTGTTGAAACCACAGTCCATTTATAAAATATTTAGGGTGTGGGTTATCAATAGATTGATGGTTGGTAGTGTAGTGGTTTTGTGCATGTATGGATGTTGGTGAGACCTTGGTTCGAATCCTTGGTTCAGCATTTTTATTTCTTGTTTTTAAATTTTAACACAATCTTTCAAATAATTACACTTGGGCCCTTCAAGTTTAACTTTCAATTACATACATTTTTTTGGGAAAAAGGCCACAAGATTTTACTTCGTCTTAGGCCACCAAAATGGTTGAGTTAGCCCTGGACTTTGGTGGAATACTTCATTCGAAGATATAATTTGCTTTCTTTTATTACATAAGTTTTTATTTCTAGAAAATTTAAAGACCGGAGAGTATGAATAATTAGTGCACAATTTATCTTCTAGAAGAACTTAAAAATAATGACGTAAGCATTTACGTTGTTTATTGTTGTTAAAGAGTAAACTGCCATTTTGGTCCCTGTGGTTTGGCCAGTTTTGCCACTTTAGTCCAAATCTCAAACTTATTACATCTGGATCCCTGTGGTTTGCATTTTGTTGCCATTTTAGTCCAAATTTCAAAAACCCTATTTTTTGACAGTTGCAACCTCCTCTTTTGTCTTTTAGTTCAGGGGCATTTTGGTCATTTTGTTTTTCATTTAATATTTTCTTAATTCAAAAATTAATATATATATATATATATATATATATTAATATACACACATACAGCTCATCTTCATCATCATCATAGACAACACTCTCTCTCTTTCTCTCTCCAAGCACCACCCATCACCGCCACTCCCTTGAACCCCGCCGTCGTCCAACACCACCACCAGATTTGCCTCTTTGTTCGAACCGGTCGGTCTGGATGCCATGTTTGGTCGCAGAAATGACTCCATTTTCATAATCTCTTCCAGCAACCGAATCAGACTCCAAATCCCACATGATGATAAGAGCAAAAACCCTAAAGAAATCTTGAAAATCTGCTGGTGAGGATGAAGATGATTGTTGGTGGTGGAATGATTAAAACGGAAGAATATCACATGGGTATTGGTTGGAATTATGTAAAATTTTGGACTTGATATCCAGTTTGAAGAACAGTACAGGCTGTGAGGTAATGGGCACAAACATGAAAGTATGTTTGGAATGAAAAAAGAAAGGGTTTTGTCAGATTTTGAGATCTTTATGTTTCAAGTAAATGCACAATCAGTCACTACTGACTGCCTTACAATCTTCTTAAAGATTGCCGCACGTGCCCTTATATCATCTTCCCCCAAATCAGATTTCATGTGGGTTAATGGGTTTGATGCAAAATTAGGGGGATGATGTTAATGTTTGCTGATTTGGGGGATGATGATCTGTGATTTTGTGATGGATGATGATCTGTGATTTTGTTAGTTTTAAGGGATCGAGATGATGTTTGATGATGTTCTTGAAGATGTTTGATGTTTGATGATGTTCTTGAAGATACAGATCTGAGCCTCGTTTCTTTTTACAAATCGGTTTTTGATTTTCTTGAAGATGATGTTCTTGATTTGCTGGATTTTCTAGGTTTTGATGATGGTGTTTGATGATGTTCTTGAAGATACAGATCTGAGCCTCGTTTCTTTTTACAAATCGGTTTTTGTTTTGATTTAATTTTAATGAAATTATATTTTTGTTCTGGGTTTTGTTCTGGTTTCTTGATTTTTTGAAGATGTTCTTGATTTTCTTGAAGATGTTCTTGATTTTCTGGGTTTTGATGATGAAGTTTGATTTTCTTAACATGGACCAAAATGCCCCTGCACTACAGGACAAAATAGGAGGTTGCAACAGTAAAAAAACTAGGGTTTTTGGATTTTGGACTAAAATGGCAACAAAATGCAAACCACAGGGACCCAGATGTAATAAGTTTGAGATTTGGACTAAAGTGGCAAAACTGGCCAAACCACAGGGACCAAAATGGCAGTTTACTCGTTGTTAAATAATCAATATATAGTAGAACCTCTATAATTTAATACTCGATAAAATTAATAATTTTACCGGTCTTAACCTGGGACCAGTACAAAATTAGACCCCAATTAATAAAATAATAAGATAATATTTTTTTTGAAATCCTAATGTAAATATATTAGTACCAGTGAAACTATAAATTAATAATTATTAAAATATTCTAAATTTCTAGATTTATCTAGTAAAATATGAATCTATGTACATTGAACTTGACAAGTTCATTAATATGTGAATGTACATGGGAATTTTGAAGATCTTTATTTCAAATAGGTAAAGTGAACGGACATGAAAATTTTGAAGATCGATCCATTAATTTGAGAATTGACGAATACATTTATGTTACTTTCTCTTTTATATATTTTTTAAATTATATATTTACGTTATCAATTTAAACAATTTTAAGATTTCTTTTAATTTAATCCAAACAAGTTTTTTTTTATAATAATTTTTAAAAAATTGTGGGGGGGGGGGGGGGGGGTGAGGGCCACATTGTCATAACCGTACTCGACATGGCCTACTCATCACCTTAAATAGTTGGTATCTGTTTGGAGTTGAGATTTGGTTTTGGACGGGACCTCCAACCTCAGCGTCGGAGGTGCCCTAACTTAAAATAAATCTTTAAAGCACACAAAGATAACTTGAAATAGTTTCTAAATGATTCATCCTCATATGGTCAAACTCATTTTGAACACATTGTAACCTACCTATTTTATAGTGACAGTACGAAAACAAAGTAGCTATCCTAGCTAATTGCAGGTTCAAGCATGGATCAAATGTATCGCATCTGAAGATATCTTGTGTTCTCTTTCCTCGTAGCTATTTAAACAACTTTCTCTTGTACAACCTGGCTTAACATCTTAAAGGCTTAAACTAGAAAATACATTCTTCTTCAAGTGACATTTTTAATGCTTGAACGAAAACTCAACAAGGGCCGATGTCACACCCCCAAAATACCACATGCGGAAACACCGCGGGATGTGTGACGTACCAGAATCCAAGCCACCAATCACATTGAACCACGCATAATACTTAAATAAAACATTCTATTAATTGCCAAATATAAACCCAAATCATAAGTAACCAAAGGAGATGTTCAGCGGAAGCATATAGTAAATTGTTAAACAACTGTTTCAAGATAAGTGTTCAAAACCAATGTATCAAATATATCCAAGAGTCTCGATCCATGACCACTCCAGCACTCCCAGATAGCAAGTCCATGACAAGAATCTAACAACCTGCAAGCATGCAGACAAGTGTGTCAGACGACGCTGGTGAGTTCAAAGTTTTGTTAACGCGTTTAGTTACCAGATGTGTGTTTAAAACAGTTCAACGTTTTGCTTTGATGTTGTTATTAACTCGATTACCGTAAGTGGCTACTAGATGTGTTTGCCCAAACCCCAATGCCTCCATCAAAGCATTGGTCAAGTGGTCAAGGTAATTAGTTCACGCCCGTCCTTTCCGGCACGGTGTGAGGGTGCCAATCCTAATAGCTCTATCAACTAATAACCTCGTTGCCTCCCCGGAAACTATCGGTAGATGTAAGGGGTATTATATGATAGAAACTGAGTAATAACAAACATCCCATTAACCCGACGTTCCTCCCCGGAACAATTACCAGATATCCCTCCCCGGGATGCATGCTTGGAAAAAGAGCAGTGAACTCACCTTGGATTGCTCGGTAATGAAATTTTACTTGCTCACACTTAGTTAATCAAGTCCTAGTATGAGTATCACAATGATCAGTTTGATATACAATCATACCACATACTTGAACAGGTAATAAGCATTGTCTTATGGCACACAGTAGCATTTCAAGTTAGTACATGTTCATGTTACCACTTCAAGTTATCACATAACAGGTTGACAATCAAAATACACATATAACGAAGTGCGGCCCACTCATTCAGGCCCAACTACTCTACTGCCCAATGCCTTGTGCGTTTAGAGGACTTGTGCGACTAAGTTACCCTTGTGCGATTGAGTTACGCTTGTACGATTGGAGTAGACTTGTGCGACCCGACATTACTCAGCCTATCTTGTGCGGCCCACTTCCTAATCGCATAACTTGTGCGATTTGATACATTTGTGCGATTCAAGTGTGGTCCGGCCCAACAGGTTTGTTAAACATTTAAGGCCCAAACCGTTTACGAAGCCCAAACCCTTGTGCGATTGGGGCAGACTTGTTCGACTGCACAACTTGTGCGATCCGAAGACAACTGTTTCCCTTAATTTTAGCAAACATGATTTCCCAAATCTTCCCTTCCCAATCATGGATCAAAACAGTTACATATTCCAAACCCTAACCATTTCATTTATGATTAAATCCACAATAACACTTCTACTCAACCGATCATCATTATCATCGGACCAATCATCATTCCATTCGGATCAAATAACATAAGAATCATAGAGCATAATATCAGTTTATCCATTATCAATGATTTACTATCACTAAACCTGATCATGCTAGATTATCATTCTCAACACACAAGAACCCTAGTTTGTCAATCAAACACTTAAGCATGGCATGTTCTAGTCATCACAATCAATCCGTATATCATCGGACAAATCTATTCCTACCATTACTCTATCTTTATAACTTTCATCAATCATGTTAACACACAAAAACTATGAACATCATTCAATATATAATCAAATCACACATGGCCGAGAATAATTATCAAAAACAATACTAATATGGACACTAACCGAATTGCCAGAAGTTGAGGAAGATGTCAGGGTCGAGGAAGGCTTCGATCGCGAAGGGAAACTGCCGTCGGATCAAGAGGGAGAGGAGAGTAGGGTTTTGTTTGCTAAAGATGTTTTGTTTAGGAGATAATGGAAGCCATACACCAACTCTAGGGTGTATGCGCTGATATGGAGGGCCGGGCCCAAGCCTGGGTTTCATGCGGGCCGAGAGTTGACGGATCCAGGATGTGTGGCCCAAGAGTTTCATGCCACGGGATTCATACGAACATACACACTACGTATAGAACATAAATTCATAACAGCTCATACAAGGTTAAATACATACATTATTTAATTATCGAACACACTGATTACATCAAAACACAGCACCGAGGTTTGTCACAGAATAAGAAAAGACTCTTGAAATTACGGGTTGTCACATCATCCCCAACTTGAATGAAATTTCGTCCTGAAATTTGACAAGCAGTCGTAGGGGAGTGAAGTGATGGATTAAGATGACTGTGCATTCTCCTCGGGTGCCACAGCCGAACTCTTAAAATTCTAATATTTTACACTACACAAAAGAATTCCAAAATTTTCGTTAAAATTAACAATACGAGTGAAAAATCGGTCCCCAAACCCATCTTCGCGTGCCCCAATATAGCTTCGCTAGTGATTTAATCATAATCTAAATGGCATAAAGTGATAAAAACAAGTACATTATAAAAGTATATTCATAATTTTATAAAGCATTTCATTATAATATCATTTCTCCTTATTTTTTTTATTTTATTTGATCGATGGGAGTGAGTATACTTTCTAAAGTTTAGTTACTCAATTAGTAAACATGTAATAATACTATCTCCAATACAACATGCACTTCCCTTCCGCCCTTATCCCCTGCCCGGTGCCTTCTCAAACTGCCCGGCCCTTCTCCCCCATCTATGCAACAGGCGCCAGACTAGTGGGTCCCACTTCCCCTCTCGCAACCACCCTTTTCTCTTTTCTCCCTCCGCCCTTCGCTTCAAATGTTCTCCCCTCTCTCTTACCCATGTCACCCGTCACATCATCTTAAGCCACTAATGTGACACCTGTGTCACTTCAACCATCAAAAAAATACCAAACCAATGAAATATTGTAATTTCATACTTGGGATTTGTATAAATATGTGTATCATTTGCACATATCAATTCTTGATCGATTTCGAGCTCTAAATCGCTTTCTGGAAGGTTATACGCGAACTGATGCGTAAATATAACCAGTTTAATGCAACAAACACTCCGTAACAGTGACATAGGCTTAACATACCTTAAATAACCTTTACATAACTTAGAAATAAGTTTTGGATGGTTTGGTGTGTCAAAATCAAGTTTATTCGCTTACAGGGACTAATTTTGACAAACTGCGAAAGTATGCCGATTCGTACTGTAACGAACATTCTGGAACTTTTTCATAAGTTAAACATACCCTAAATATCCTTTACATAGCTTAGAAATAGGCTTTGAGGGGTTCGGTATGCTAAAATAAACTTATTTGATCAATAGAGACTAAAAGCGTCAAAAGTGAATAAGTTTGCATTTTCGCGCATATCTTACGTTCTGAATATATCGGGACATCCAAAAATTTATGTAATCATTAAAATATTTTATTTTAGTGATTGGGATGATAAAATTCCATTCGTCGCGTAATTTGGATCGTTTTTGTGTTCATTACGATTTCCGTCGTAATTAACCGAACAACGCAACCGTACGACCAAACGAACCGACATCCGAGATGTTTTTGAGCACATTTTAAATTCTCTATACTTTAAATTTATCTTAGAGCCTTGAAATGGGGTTAACGGGGCTTAAAAGTGCCAAAAATCAAGTTTTACAAGTGCAGGGACCATTTTTGAAATTTTTGGCAGATACATTGAACTTGGTCCATTTTTTAGGTTTTGATGGTTCTAACCCAAGGTTTTGCACTCTATGGGCTGGAATTTGATGGTTCTAAGTATTCCCATGGTTTTGAAAACCATGTGCCCACTTGTAAGGTCAAGATTAAAGCACGATTTGCGAGAAACGATCCTAACGGTTCTCCGAAATCTATATATACCCCTTCCATTTCATTTGCAAACTCACCTTTGATCTGATTTTGTTCTCTAAGTTGAATTTATACACTTCATACCTGAGAATAATTAGATCAAACCTCCATTTCTTGGACCCGTTGTAAGTATTCTTTCGTTCTTTTATGCGTTTTTAAGCGTAAAAGTCAAACAATGTTTGACTTTCTGCGTTGACCAGTCTATGGTCAACACGAAGTTCGTTTGAACTTCGTAACATGAGCGTAATCATGATGGTTATAGTCTCTTGTGACTATACCTACTGATTACCACGTTATTTAGGCGTAGTGACGAGTCATAGTTTCGGTCAAAATGCGTATTCTTGCGTATTTTGCAACCAAACTATTCTTGGGTATCAAGACCCTTTGTCTTGATATCAAACTTGTTTTCAAACTTCTTTAAACATGTTTTAACATGTTTAACTCGTCACTTATAGATTAGTGCTTATATAGGGTTGTAAGATAAGCGGTCTAAACAACCGCTTAGACTTTCGAATCCGATCCGTTTGGTCAATCAGTAGGATTCGACCAAACATATTTTGTGACCATAGTTGTATAGGGAATAACCTTCCGAGGTTATACCTTATGGTCACTTCTTTTAAGTAGTTGTATGATAGGTAGTTTATATGCCTTTGGTAAATGACCAAAATGCCCTTTTTACGCATAAATTCACTTTAAGCATATTTAACATAAATTTTGACATCTAAACTGATTAGGCAACATTATTAGACATGTTAAGGCATATATTACTTGTCATAGGACTAGTTAGGCGGTCCGAACGCGTTTTACGCGAACGACGCTTTAAAGTAGCTTAAGCTACCTAAACGTGTCGTAATGGGTCGTAAGCACTTAGGTTAGGTTTCGATTTAGTATGTAGGCTTTGTTAAATCATATTACATGAGTTCCCATACTCATTTGGTTTACGAAACCTCATTCTGTCTGATCTTCCGATTTCGGTCCGGTTTATTTACTTAGTTACCTATATTAGGTACCGTTTGATTCTGTGATCCCTCTAGCGTTGCTTGGTTGTTATTCAATACTTATAAGCATTCTCAAGTGAGTACATGGTCCCCTCCTTTACTGTTTTCAAATGTTTTGGGGTGAAGCATGTGTACCTATTTGTTATGTTCATGATTTCAAAGTGTAATTTGATTATACATATTAGTACTTAACTTTTGACAAACTGAATGATTATTTATGGTTTAAACTCTAATTTTTCAAAGATTATATAATTAATTGTTGAATTGTACTTATTTTATGTTCACCAGACCGGTTGGTAGTTTGATATAGCGCTATAGGATTTGACACCCCATTCCTGTTGTCATGGAATGTCAGAAACCGATATTTTATCCAAATAGGGATTGCCTTTGTGGTATTTCTATAGTATCAAAGGTGTATTTTGATGCACTCAGGTCTGAATGAATTCTTAAATCACATTTTTATTGTATATTTAGTTATACTCCCAAAAGTATAGTTTGATATGCTCTCATATGTGATAAGTTACAAAACCAACATATATTTTGTTAATTAATAAAACATAGTTTGATATGTTATTTATAAAACCAAAACATAGTTTAATATGTTATTTATAAAACCAAAACATAGTTTAATATGTTATTTATAAAACCAAAGCATAGTTTAATATGTTATTAATAAAACCAAAGTATACTTTTGATATACTACTGAAAATTATTATTTGACGACTAAAGTATATTTAATATACTTTTTGTTTAACGATTTTGGAACTGAAATATATTTTAATATATTACTTATTCGACTTCCTTAAAACCAAAGTATATTTTATATATATACTATAAACCTTTTTATCAAAATATTGTTTTACAAACAATATATTTTATTCAAACTCATTTTACTTAATTATTTATTTATGCATTATTCTTTTATATTATCTGATTTCTTATAAATTTTAAAATGATTTATAAAAGAAAATATTTTAAGGATCATGACTATTTTTGATTAAATATTTTTCTCTAAACTTACAAGTCATGAATCATTGTAATAAAACCTATGTATCTCACAGACATTTTTATGCTGACGTACCTATATTTACACATGTTTCAGGTGCTATTATGTGATGATTGTTGATGCATGCAATACATAGGATGGACTCGTACATTAGCTACTTTAAAACTTGAAAGATAATATTATTATTTGTCTGATTTGTAATAAAACAATGAGTTCAATAATTCAATAAAACGAAATTATTTAATCCATGGTTGTGAAACAATGATTCTGTTACAACACTCCCCGACGTTTCCGCCACGATTTGTTGTTTTGCGTGGTCGGGGTGTGACAGAAAAGTTGGTATCAGAGCCAATGGTTATAGGGAATTAGGTTATTAGTAATGCTTTGTCCTAGACTATAACCTTCCTAGGACCCTAACGCGAGTTATCTCGTGTTTAGTCTTAAAACAATACCGTCACTCATCCTTAGGTGACAACCACAATAAGAACACAAAATTCGAACCCGCTTTGAAAACTAATCATCTGTTCTATGATGATTTATTATAAGGTTTTAAACCCTCTAAGTTTTCAAAATTATGTCAAAGTTGGGTCTTATAATGTGAATACGTGCAATCTGGAAGGGTGGATGCCTGTACTCTGAGCTTTCTGTCTAAGGCTAGAGTGTTCGTACAAATCCACATAATCGGACCAGTCACTCTTACCTGGGAACTCTTGGGGTGAGTGTCCACTTATAGGCTAAAGCATGTCTTCGCGATACATTAATATGACCCACTTACTTTGATTAGTCACCATCTCATTTGTTTGCCTTAGGTAACAAACAAATGATCGCAATTTTTATGCGTTGTCATTCTGTTTTCATTTCACTTGTTTCCTCCCATATCTTTCTTCATGATGCCTCTTCGTCACAACAACAATGTCCGAACTAGGTGCTACAATCACTCAACAAATAGGCGTCGTACTCCAGAAGACCGTTGATTTAGCTATCACCATGACTCGCCTCAGGGATGAAGCTTTACAAGGGAACTGCTCTTTGATGCAATTGATGCCACCGTCATCCGAATCAAATACCCTGTTTCAAATGTACCCACGGTGGACGATGGAGACATTTGGTTAACATGTGTCGCTTTGCTATCCAAAACAAAGTTGTTGCAAATCCCGCCGCTGCTCAAACTCCAAATTCTGCTTCATATGTCGCCTTGGCATATCTAGTACCTCAACCTCATGAACTTTCTACCTTGTGTATCGCCTTAAGCACGTTTAGTGCAAGGTTTCGAAACACCTCTCGTTACACAAATTCCAAAATCCAAAATAGGATCTTTCTATCCTCATAATTAGATCCTTGTGGATAAATATCGCTCAAATCGGAGCCCTTAATTGAATTTTTCGTATGCCTTAATACGTATATTACGATTCAATAAGGACAAAGCCAAATTCCCATTAAGATCTTTCTATCTCCATAGTTAGATTCTTGAAGATGTTTAAAGTGCCAAATGAAATCCACGGATTGGATTCCTGGCATGCTTTAATACCCGTGTCCAAAGATAACAAATTAAAAATCAAGTTAAACAAATTATGTGATTATATGTGCTTATGTGATTCCTTTTATGTCTTGTGTTTTTGTGTAATCTGAATTTTCGGTATCCAAAATCCTCATAGAATCTTCCATATCTCATATGAGGGATTCATAGTAGGATATCCAAAGGTACTATCTTAAATCCTTAATGGACTTCTACGTTGTAGTTAAGTCCCTTGGGTTATGAAGTACTATTCTATAAATTGGAACCCTTGAGTGGTCTAGTTAAACATATTGATCCAAAAATATGGTTAGGAATATCATGTGATGATATAATTGAAAAGATCCCTTAAGTGGTCTATTTAAGGAGATCGTACGACGGTCTAGTTAAGAAGATCATGTGTTGATCTAGTTAAAAATATCGTTCGTTGATCTAGTTAAAAAGATCCTTTGGTGGTCTAGTCAAGTCGCTTCATGTTTATTCAATTGATTTTTCCCCAACGCATTATGAAATGAACTGTGCGGACTGTGCAAGGAATTACGAAATTATGGATGCATACATAATTATGGAATTCAGTGCACAGAAATCACAACAAATTTTGTCATGTGTTAAGACCTATAGTGATGAGAATAACGAAACGGGAACAATGTAGAAAGGAGCATGGTGGATACGCCGCTGGTACTTCCTATATATAAGTGTTCATTATTACATTGCGAACGTAGCATTATTTAAGTTACTAGAAGTCTTGAACCTTGACCGATGTCATTTTATCTTACACTCTCCAACTCTGATTTCAAGCACACACAAGTTTCCTATGATAAGTCTTCATGAGAAACATTCTTCTGTCCGTAGTTCGAAACTCCATGTTTTGTTACTACAAGGACTTCACTTTGATAGTTGACAATTTCGCTAAGAATCCAAACATGGCCCAGAGTTTTACTTAGGATTCGAGGGATTCATTCAAAAGCGAAACCATCACAGTTGTCTTCACAAGATTCCTTTAAAATTAAATTTCGGGACGAAATTTCCTAAAGTAGGGGAGACTGTGACACCTGTGTCACTTCAACCATCAAAAAAATACCAAACCAATGAAATATTGTAATTTCATACTTGGGATTTGTATAAATATGTGTATCATTTGCACATATCAATTCTTGATCGATTTCGAGCTCTAAATCGCTTTCTGGAAGCTTATACGCGAACTGATGCGTAAATATAACCAGTTTAATGAAACAAACACTCCGGAACAGTAATATAGGCTTAACATACCTTAAATAACCTTTACATAACTTAGAAATAAGTTTTGGATGGTTTGGTGTGTCGAAATCAAGTTATTCGCTTACAGGGACTAATTTCGATAAACTACGAAAGTATGCCAATTCGTACTGTAACGAACATTCCGGAACTTGATCACAAGTTAAACATACCCTAAATATCGTTTACATAGCTTAGAAATAGGCTTTGAGGGGTTCGGTATGCTAAAATAAACTTATTTGATCAATAGAGACTAAAAGCGTCAAAAGTGCATAAGTTTGCATTTTGGCGCATATCTTACGTTCTGAATATATCGGGACATCCAAAAATTTATGTAATCATTAAAATATTTTATTTTAGTGATTGGCATGATAAAATTCCATTCGTCGCGTAATTTGGATCGTTTTTGCGTTCATTACGATTTCCGTCGTAATTAACCGAACAGCGCAACCGTACGACCAAACAACCCGACATCCGAGATGTTTTTGAGCATATTTTAAGTTCCCTATACTTTAACTTTATCTTAGAGCCTTGAAATAGGGTTAACGGGGCTTAAAAGTGCCAAAAATCAAGTTTTAAAAGTGCAGGGACCATTTTTGAAATTTCTGGCAGATACATTGAACCTGGTCCATTTTTTAGGTTTTGATGGTTTTAACCCAAGGTTTTGCACTCTATGGGCTGGAATTTGATGGTTTTAAGTATTCCCATGGTTTTGAAAACCATGTGCCCACTTGTAAGGTCAAGATCAAAGCACGATTTGCGAGAAACGATCCTAACGGTTCTCCGAAATCTATATATACCCCTTCCATTTCATTTGAAAACTTACCTTTGATCTAATTTTGTTCTCTAAGTTGAAGTTATACACTTAATACCTGAGAATAATTAGATCAAACCTCCATTTCTTGGACCCGTTGTAAGTATTCTTTCGTTCTTTTATGCGTTTTTAAGCGTAAAAGTCAAACAGTGTTTGATTTTCTGCGTTGACCAGTCTATGGTCAACACGAAGTTCGTTTGAACTTCGTAACGTGAGAGTAATCACGATGATTATAGTCTCTTGTGACTATACCTACTGATTACCACGTTATTTAGGCGTAGTGACGAGTTATAGTTTCGGTCAAAATGCGTATTCTTGCGTATTTTGCAACCAAACTATTCTTGGGTATCAAGACCCTTTGTCTTGATTTCAAACTTGTTTTCAAACTTCGTTAAACATGTTTTAACATGTTTAACTCGTCACTTTTAGATTAGTGCTTATATAGGGTCGTAAGATACGCGGTCTAAACAACCGCTTAGACTTTCGAATCCGACCCGTTTGGTCAATCAGTTGGATTCGACCAAACATATTTTGTGACCATAGTTGTATAGGGAATAACCTTCTGAAGTTATAACTTATGGTCACTTCGTTTAAGTAGTTGTATGATAGGTAGTTTATTTGCCTTAGGTAAATGACCAAAATGCCCTTTTTACGCATAAATTCATTTTAAGCATATGTAACATAAGTTTTGGCATCTAAACTGATTAGGCAACATTATTAGACATGTTAAGGCATATATTACTTGTCATAGGACTAGTTAGGCGGTCCGAACGTGTTTTACGTGAACGACGCTTTAAAGTGGCGTAAGCTACCTAAACGGGTCGTAATGGGTCGTAAGCACTTAGGTTAGGTTTCGACTTAGTATGTAGGCTTTGTTAAACCATATTACATGAGTTCCCATACTCATTTGGTTTACGAAACCTCATTCTATCCGATCTTCCGATTTAGGTTCGGTTTATTTACTTAGTTACCTATATTAGGTGCCGTTTGATTCTGTGATCCCTCTAGCGTTGCTTGGTTGTTATTCAAGACTTCTAAGCATTCTCAAGTGAGTACATAGTCCCCTCTTTTTTTGTTTTCAAATGTTTTGGGGTGAAGCATGTGTACCTATTTGTTATGTTCATGATTTCAAAGTGTAATTTGATTATACATATTAGTACTTAACTTTTGACAAACTGAATGATTATTTATGGTTTAAACTCTATTTTTTCAAAGATTATAAAATTAATTGTTGAATTGTACTTATTTTATGTTCACAAGACCGGTTGGTAGTATGATATAGCGCTATAGGATTTGACACCCCATTCCTGTTGTCATGGAATGTCAGAAACCGATATTTTATCCAAATAGGGATTGCCTTTGTGGTATTTCTATAGTCTCAAAGGTGTATTTTGATGCACTCAGGTCTGAATGAATTCTTAAATCACATTTTTATTGTATATTTAGTTATACTCCCAAAAGTATATTTTGATATGCTCTCATATGTGATAAGTTACAAAACTAACATATATTTTGTTAATTAATAAAACATAGTTTGATATGTTATTTATAAACCCAAAACATAGTTTAATATGTTATTTATAAAACCAAAGCATAGTTTAATATGTTATTAATTAAACCAAAATATACTTTTGATATATTACTGAAAATTATTATTTGACGACTAAAGTATATTTAATATACTATTTGTTTAACGATTTTGGAACTGAAATATATTTTAATATATTACTTATTCGACTTCCTTAAAACCAAAGTATATTTTATATATATACTATAAACCTTTTTATCAAAATATTGTTTTATAAACAATATATTTTATTCAAACTCATTTTACTTAATTATTTATTTATGCATTATTCTTTTATATTATCTGATTTCTTATAAATTTTAAAATGATTTATAAAAGAAAATATTTTAAGGATCATGACTATTTTTGATTAAATATTTTTCTCTAAACTTACAAGTCATGAATCCTGTTATAATAAAACCCATGTATCTCACAGGCATTGTTATGCTGACGTACCTATTTTTACACATGTTTTAGGTGCTATTATGTGATGATTGTTGATGCATGCTATACATAGGATGGACTCGTACCTTAGCGACTTTAAAACTTGAAAGATAATAATATTATTTGTCTGATTTGTAATAAAACAATGAGTTCAATAATTTAATAAAACGAAATTATTTAATCCTTGGTTGTGAAACAATGATTCTGTTACAACACTCCCCGACGTTTCTGCCACGATTTGTTGTTTTATGTGGTCGGGGTGTGACAACTAAGGGTAGGGACAGATCTTCATTTTTTCTGGCGTTGAAGACAATCTAAGTTCTTTAAGATTTACTCTAGACTTCAGGTTAGTATATGTCTTATATCCCTAAATAATTGGGGGAAATAAGATTGGAGTTAAAAGATTTATAAATCAAATTCCTTTAAATGTTATTCATATCCTTAAAATTATATGAAAATTAACAATAAAAAGTTTAAATACACAAATTCCTTAACCATTCTTATAAATTATAAGGTTAAAAATCTGTGAAAGTGTTTTAGAATACGAACAATCTTTTTTTATAAAATGATGCTTTATAATTAAATTATGAACAATCTATTGTGAACCTTATAAATAGTCTTTTGACCACTTTTATTTTATTTTAAATCAATATCACTTATATATTATAACACTAGGCTATCACCCGGAAACTTCCCAGGATAGGAAAATTTAATTTACAATAAACAAAAGTACATAAATAACACTTTGAACCTCTAAACTATCCTTTTTCCCTTCTCCACCACAATTTTTTAGTTTGGTTTCATTAGTATCCCAACTTTGCCTCTCTATGTATTCAAAATTTCCATGTAAAGCTAATTCTCTTTTAATTCATAATAAGATTTCTGTATAAGAATGTTTTCGAAACACATACGCCTATGAAGACACGCCATGGTGGATGAATAGCCAAAGGGGCCTATTGCCCATAAATTTTTTGGGTGACACCAATTGTTTAATTCAACAACATATTTCCCCTCATCATCTGAAGTAAACTAAATTTATATGAACTCAAACTTTATCATAATCACAAAATTAGAAGACTAAGCTGTTAAATGAGCATCACATGTAAAAGAACTTGTAGAGTTTCCAGTTGTTAAACTAAACTACATTTTTAAGTTATGATAAGCCGTACCTTTGATTTTTAACTAAACTACAGCAACCATGCCCCCCTAAAAAAAGCTTAAATTTGCAGATGACATGAATTAGTAAAGCATTTAAAGTTTTTGACCCATTGTTATTTAATTTATTCATTTAAAGTTTTTGACCCATTTGTTTTGTATCGAGATTTTTTAGAGGGGGCATGGTTGTTGTAGTTTAGTTTAACAACTGGAAATTCTACAAGTGGAAAACTAAGTTGTTAAATGAGCATCACATGCCAAAGGGGCCTATTGCAATGGATCACATGCCAAAGATGAATACAAAAGAGAAAGGGATGAAAGTGGAGAGCATACCTGATAAAGCTCTGGAGTGGGTTTTAAATTGGTGATCCGTGATCTTAAATGGTTTTTCAAACTCTAATCTAGTCCCTATTTATCGCAATGATGGTTGCAGGTTATCCAGTCGGTGACATCATCAATCTGTAACGGCTAGTTTGTATTGTAACAGCTAGTTCGATGTTAACGGAAATACGGCAGATAAGTTTAATCTAATATCAGCCGTATTTGGGGGCAATTGTTAGGGGTTAATTTTTAATACTACGGATCACATATCCTTAGATTTGGCCTGGATCACTGAACCATAATAGATGGTGCAGGAAGTCTGAGGATCACGGATCCTTATTATTATTTACAATTACTAAAACTTGTATTCGCATGAATATAACGAATTGTATCCTTTGTTTAAAACTTGTATTTGCAGGAATATAAAAAAATTGGACTTGGTCTATGCTGATACTTCGGGGAATATGCTATCTATTCGCACGTGCTTGGAAGAGTGTAGCCATTATGGAGAACATGGGGATGCTTGCACCTTTTTCGCTTTGTTTGTTATCATGTTATTTCTATTTTTAAAAGGGGATAATGAGCTCATTAGGAACAGATCGTAACATATTATAGCAGAACATAAGCTTACAGACAAACACAGAACACACTCATATTCTCTCTGGACAACTACAACTAGTTATCATTGTATTGAGCTCATTATCTTCCGAAGTTGTACAAGGATCATTACTTATTTTTGGTGATCAGTAGTTTCCATCACCTGAGGTTTTTTGTGCCAGAGATCTATCAAGGATCAAGGGCTTTTTCCTCGTATGAACATCGGTGTTCATTGTCATTTTTACTTTATATTTTGATCACTCAATTGTTCATATACATTAGCACTCTACCTCATAATCAAAATTTCATTACATTATCCTTAAACTGATTTTTTTACCAAAACAATTATAATGGTCAAAATCATTTTGGACACATTGTAGCATACATATTTTTTAGAGACAGTACGAAAACAAAGTAGCTATGTTGGCTGATAGCACGCTTCAAGCATGAATAAAATGTATCGCATCTGAAGAGATCGTGTGTTCTTTTTCCTCGCAGCTATTTAAACAACTTTCTCTTATACAATCTGACTTAACATCTTAAAAGCTTAAACTAGAAAATACATTCTTCTTAACGTGACATTTTTAATCAGTAGCGGAGCTTGAATGAAGACTCAATGAGGGTCGAACTCTTAAAGTTCCAATATTTTACACTACAAAAAAGAATTTCAAACTTCTCAATAAATTAACAATATGAGCGAAAAATCAGGGAACCCCCCCCCCCACCCCAATAAAGCTTCGCTAGTGATTTTAAGCCATTAAGGATAGGGACGGATCTCCATTTTTCTGGCGTTGAAGACAGTCTAAGTTCTTTAAGATTTACTCTAGACTTCATGTTGGTATATGTATCATATCCCTAAATAATTAGGGGAAAATAAGATTGGAGTTAAAATATTTATAAATCAAATTCCTTTAAATGTTATACATATCCTTAAATTTATATGAAAATTAACATTAAAAAATTTAAATACATAAACTCCTTAACCATTCTTATAAAATTATAAGGTTAAAAAACGATATGTGAAAGCTTTTTAGAAAATGAACAATCTTTTTTATCAAATGATGCTTTACAATTAAATTATAAGGGTAAGAAGAATGAACCTACTGTGAATGTTATTATGGGTGAAATTTCTGACCCATATCCTGATGGCGTATCTTGATATTATATGTTTGATGCTGTGACCAGGATACTGAACCAGGATATTGGTAACATCCTGCAGGGGTATCCTACTCGCTACTAACATTGTTCTTTGGCTTCAAGGTACCAATGGATATGAGGACTTAGTCTCCATGAAGACTCGCTCAAGGAAGTTAGAAGACAAACGTTGGAGCTGGAGAAGAAGTCCACAACGATCACAAAGGGAATATTCGCGGCATCCCTAGAATGTAGGACAACTAGTTACTTTTGGTTACTATATATAGGGGGCTGGATCAGCAGTAAGACACATCTAATCTCATACACTTTCACTCATTGATTGCAGCTATGATCACAAACACTCACAACACTCACATTACACAGTTATTGTAACACTTAGAGCTGATCCAAGCATTATCCCGAAGTTGTATCCTGCGTTTGCAATCAATAAGAAGAACAAGGCAACCGACAATTGTTAGCTCCCGAGGTTTTATGCCGGCGATCTAGATTGATCAAGGGCTTTCCTCGTACATCCTGTGTCCATTTCTACTTTTATCACTCATAGTTTGATTATTGGTATAGCTTAATATCCTGAAACTGTTTTCATAAATAACCGAGTTAACATATTTTTTGCAAACATCATTAGGACACTACCACACAAACTAATTTGATCACTTAATTGCTTCGGTAATTTTTGATCAAAACAATTTGGTGCCCACCGTGGGGCAAGTGGTGCTGTTTCTACTAAAGGCTTTGTTAAAATCATTACTTGGCTTCTTATTTCCAAAAATTTTTACACAACTATTTTCAATGGCTTCGATCAAACATGAGCTCTTCCTCCATGCCTGCTACAACATCTGCAACAATTGGTTCGGTGCTTCCTCCACCTCCACAGATTCAAGCTCCTTCACAAGTCCAAGCTTCTCCAAGGAGAATTGAAAGCCAAATATCCCGAGACACTCCTCCTACTTAGAATGTCTATAGATCTGGTGTTCATGGGAGAACTCCTGTTATGGCTTCTAATGATGAAATTTTAACTTTGTTTGGTAATATAAAGGATCAGATGAAGCAACAGCATGAAACTAACCAGATAATTATGAGAGAAATACAACTCTTGAAGTCCAACTCCAAGAGATCTGCTGAGGATATTGTCACCCCTTTGAAGCCTAGGACGCTGAACTTTAGTTCAGCAGTGTATACTGAGGATAATCAGGGCAATACTATACCGAGCCGTTCCCAGAGCAATGCTCCTGAGATACCCTCAACAACCAGGATATTTACTGTGAGGGGCCCAGGATACACTCCAGGATATGGAGAGAATTATCAAGCTGGTAACTTTTCTAATAATGCTAATACTCTTGCTACTAACAATCTTGGATCTTCGCAGGATACATGTGTAATTTCGGCACTGTCCGGAGAGATCCAGAAGCTTAAGGATATGATATCAAGTGTACCTGGGGTAGTGCAGCCCATACTGGAAGTATCCTAGGATAGTCACAGGATATCTCGATTTGCTTATCCTATCTGTGATGCTGAAATCCCAAAAAGATTTCAAACTCCCAATATGAAGCTTTATGATAGGACAAAAGATCCTGAAGAGCATATTGCCCAGTATAGGGAGAGGATAGAGATAAATCCTATCCTGCTGGATCTTAAAGAAGCATCCTTGTGCAACGGCTTTGGTTCCACCTTAACAGGATCAGCCTTGAAGTGGCTCTTAAATGTTCCACCTCATTCGATTACATCATTTGCTCATTTAGTCAATTTGTTTAACAGTCAATTTTCTTGCAGTAGAAGCTTTGAAAAGCTAACAAGTGGCCTGTACAGGATAAAACAGGTACCTCAAGAATCCCTAAGGGATTATGTGAACAAATTCAGCAGAGAATCCTTGGATATCCCACACCTTGATGTTGCCACAACTGTACAAGCATTCAAGATGGGATTGCAAAAGGATTCCCAGTTTTATTAGGATCTTGTGATGAATCCTTGTATGAACTTGGCTTGGAACAGGGCTTTGAAATATATCAGGCTTGAAGATGACAAGAAAATGCAAGAGAGGATGAATGCATCCTCAACATATGAATCTACAAACAGGAAATCGGAATGCTAATATAAACCATACCGGTCTAGGCCGTACGGTAAAAATGACAGCAAAAAAGTAAACGCTGTCGAGGATGAGGATAGGGAAGAATATCCTGAGCTATCAGAATATTATTTTTCAGTTAATATTCCCGAACTAATGTATGCCATGCAGGGTTTAGGAGATAAAGCAAGATGGCCTAGGAAGAATCAACAGAAGGGTTATTGATAGGATAAGTCCAAATGGTGTGCCTTCCACGAAGACTTTGGGCATGTAACAGAGGATTGCATAGCCTTGAGCAAGGAAATAAGTTACTTGCTGAGCAAAGGCTATTTGAAGGATCTTCTTGGTAGGAAGAAGAATAAGGGTCAGGATACTGATAAGGATCCTGAACAAGCAGCATCACCTCCGACAGATGCCAAGATAATAAATTTTATATCTGGAGGATCTGATATATGCGGAACTTCTTATTCTGCAGCTAAGAGGCATGCCAAGGAGGCTAAGGCAGAAAGAGGAGGCAAAACAACAAGGATGACAACACTTACAAATGACAAAGTGATAACATTCAATAGTGACGACCGGGATAACATTCAAGATCCTCACCATGATGGTCTGGTAATCACTTTATATATTGCTAATCATTTTATACGCAAGATATTGGTAGAAAATGGCAGCCTAGTCAACATCATTCAATTAGAGACCTTGAAGAGGATGAACATCCCAGAAATGGAGATTACCTTAAAGTCCACTGTGCTTGTAGGGTTCAGTGGAAAAGCAAAGAATACTGTTGGAGAGATAAAGCTGCCCGTATATGTTGAAGGAGTGAATTCGATGCAACGGTTTTGTGTCATGGATTCATTATCCTGCTATAATATTATATTAGGCAAACTGTGGATTTATGATATGAAAGTTGTATCCACCTATCATCAGTGTGTCAAGATTCCTACTCCTTGGGGGTAGTCAAAGTGGAAAGTGACCAACAGGAGGCGAAGGAATGCTAGTCTTCTTCAATGAAAGCCTCCACAAAATCTCCGGGAGGTTAGCAATTAAGGATACAAGCCCAGGATATCATGGAAGCTTCAGAGCAGGATGTTAAGAAAGTTATCCTCGATTAGGATAATCCAGATATCTCGGTGCTTGTAGGGGTCAATATCCCCCAGGATATTGAGAAACAGCTTACTAACTTTTTGAAATGCAGGATGTCCATGTTTGCATGGAAACACAAAGACATGACAGGTATATCAAAAGACATTATAACTCACAAACTTGGAATTGACAAGTCTTTCAGGCCCGTTCAACAAAAGAGAAGGAAATTTGCTCCTGAAAGGAATGAAATTATACAAGAGGAGGTTGAAAGACTATTGAAGTCCAAGATGATTAGGGAAGTTAAGTTTCCTAAGTGGCTAGCAAACGTGGTGGTGGTCCAGATGAAGAATGGGAAGTGGAGTGTTTTTGTAGACTACACAGACCTCAATAAAGCTTGTCCTAAAGACCCATTCCCATTATCTCACATCGATTCGATAGTAGATGCAACTGCCGAGCATGAAATGCTGAGTTTTATGGATGCGTCCTTAGGATTTCAACAAATCTAAATGGAACCGTCTGACCAGGAAGACACAGCATTCATGACGCCCATAGGTATATACTGTTATACTGCCATGCCCTTTGGTTTAAAAATGCAGGTGCGACATATCAGAGGCTGGTCAATATGATGTTCAAGGATAAGCTGGGGGACACAATGGAAGTATACATTGATGACATTGTCACACCCCCAAAAATCCACAAGCGGAGTATCACCGCATGGAGGCATGACTGACCAGGATCAAGCCACCAATCATATTGAACAATGTAATTAAGTATATAAAACCAACACAATATAATTGGTGTCCAAAAGAAAGTAACCAACCTTAAGTTAACAGCGGAAGCATAAAATGTAAAACCCAAACATAAGTAATAAGTTCATAAAGTTTAAAAGTTTGACATGGAACTCAACAGTCCATGTCCCACAATGACCACTCCTCCCAGTGCAAGCTCCATAAGCACCTATCGACCTGCAAGGCATGCAACAACAAAGTCAACAACACAGTTGAGCGAGTTCACAGTTGGTTGTTTAGTTTTACAAGTTTGTTTTGAAAACCATAAGTTGTTTCGTAAACCACAAGTTAACCAGTATCGTTATTTCCCAATCCATATCCATAATCAGTGGGGGCTTCCCCATGTGAACCACTAGACCGTTACCATATCGACAACTGACGAACAATAGTTGTGCCCTACGTCAATGTCTATCATCATTGACAGTTTTCCATGATCCATTAGTCCACGCCCGTCCGACCGGCACGGTGTGAGGTTTGTCAAACCTAATAGCGCTATTAACTAATGACCCGCTTGCCATCGGCCTCGGCGATTAAGTTGATATAAAATGAGGGACTTAGGTGATAGAGTTTTGGTTAGTAGTTTTAAGGTTGTTGTCCTACCCTAGGAGGACGAACGTACGTATTCTACCCAAGAATAATACGCAGGACTAATACTGGCATCCTACCCATGGAGGATGGCCGTACATATCCTACCCAAGGAGGATATGTAGGTTTCGTTTTAAATTCTTTAACCCATTCTCAACCACCGGGAATCCCATGCCTTAGAAAGTGTGTGAACTCACCTCGATTTGCTCGGCAGATAAGCAAAATGGTCACTTGAGCTATATGTGGTCAACCATGTCCTAACATGGTTACCATACAAGTCAGGTCTAGGTTCAAGTAATGCACATAGGTTTTACACACAATCTAACAGGTTACAACACGTAATGATCATGGCAACACATTAACAGTCAAGTACATAACATATCCGAACTTGTGCGATTCACCCATTGAGATCCAGTAACACCCGACCCAATATCATAAGTAACCCAGTATTCACTCAGCCCAAACAATTAAACAGAAAAATCAACTTGTGCGATCTACCTAATCTTGTGCGATTGCAGTTTTAGGCTTTAAGGCCCAACATCCCACTAACATTCAAACAGTTGTGTGTGTGGCCCAAGACTTGTGCGATCGGCACTGTCTTGTGCTATCCACAGGTCTTGTGCGATCATGCATTTCATAGTTGTACACTGGGCTTCATGTGGTTGTACCCTGCTTGTGCGATTGCCTTGTGCATCCGGCTTGTGCGACCAGATCAGATCTTGTGTGAATCTGATCTTGTGCGATCAGGCTTATTAATCATAATTTATGGAAATCAGTTACACTATTTATTTGAAATTCAATTCTAACAGTTTCCATATTTAAAATAATCGATTAACACAATCAATAGTTTCTAATCGACCCATTATTCGATCAAACATGATTTTATCAACTAATTTCTTATGAACCCTAACTATGTTCAAAGCATAAACGACATCTTATAACATTCAAACTATCTAATTTAAAGCTTCCAACATCATCAAGCAAACAATCCGAAAAACAGAAACGTAACAGCCGATTAACATGCATTCGATTCCTGAATCATCATTAACAATCTACGATTATCAAACCCTATATTGATCTAACATACTACACATATGAGCCGAATAAACAAACACCAAATTTCAATACAATCAACCACGAAGCATCCCTAAACCATTATATAGAATCACATCAATCACAACGTCATTCAACATACAACCAATAATAAGAACACTAACTGGTTAGAAGGTAGAACGAAAGGGTGGTCCGATTCTAGGAAAAATCTTTGATGGAGAGGGGATGTTTGCCGTCGGGTTTTAAGAGGGAGAGTGAGAGAGATTTAGGGTTTGGTGTTTGGTGTGTGTTAAGTGTTTTGAGAGTTATGAGGATTATACCAATCCTCCTAGGTGTGTTATGCGAAAGTCATAGGGGCCGGCCCATCCTGGGCTTCCCTTTGGGTCATGAATTCGGAACACATGCTGAGCCAAGAGTAAGAGATGTACAATCGAGTTGTGTGGCCCAAAAGAGCTTGTGCGATAGTACTAGTGTTGTACGACCACATAACATATATACATACAATACATATAACCACATAACATAATAACCAATAACATTCCATTAAAATCAACGTGTCACATAATCACATAACGTTCACACTGGTTATATCAAGATACAATGAAAGGTTTGAAATTCGAGTTGTCACATTATCCCCAAGTTGAAAGAAATTTCGTCCCGAAATTTAGAATGTACCCACTGAGGAAGCTAGTTAAGTTGCATGGTTTTCCTAGGGTGTCACATCCTTCCCCCGTTGGTTTGGAATTTCGTCCCGAAATTCCGCAGTAGCTTCAGCCTCAGTAGTGGTTTCACTGTTCTCGAACAACTAGGGATACTTGTGTTTCATCTGGTCTTCTCGTTCCCAGGTAAACTATGGGCCACAACGGGAGTTCCAACGAACTCAAACAAGAGGAATTCTGGTGCACTTGAGAATCTTCACATCTCGGTCAGTAATCTCTACTGGTTCCTTGACAAATCGCAGCTGATCGTCGATTGTGAGCTCCTTGAGAGGAACTATGAGGGTCTCATCTGACAGACACTTCTTCAGATTTGACACGTGGAAAACGTTGTGAACTCCGCTGAGTTCTTCGGGTAGGTTCTATTTGTAGGCCACCCTGCCTATTTTCTCTATGATTTCGAAAGGTCCGACATATCGCGGGTTGAGTTTTCCTCGTTTGCCAAAACGAACAACACCTTTCCAAGGTGAGACTTTGAGTAGCACTCGGTCCCCAACCTGGAACTCGAGTGGTTTCCTGCGCTTATCAGCATAGCTTTTCTGATGGTCACGAGCTGCCGCCATTCATTGTCGAAGCTGAGCAATCTTCTCAGTTGTGTCTACCATAAGTTCTGGGCCTATGATTTGGCTGTCACCTACTTCTACCCAGCAAAGAGGTGATCGGCATTTACGCCCGTACAATGCCTCGAACGGAGCGGCCTGGATACTGGTGTGGTAGCTGTTATTATACGCAAACTCCACTAAAGGTAGATGTTCGTTCCCAGCCGTTACCAAAAATCAATCACACATGCGCTCAGCATGTCTTCAAGGGTTTGGATGGTGCGTTCAGACTGCCCATCCGTTTACGGGTGATATGCTGTGCTCATGTCCAATCTAGAGGCAAAAGACTTGTGCATCGTTTGCCACAATTCGGAAGTAAAACGCGCATCACGATCGGAAATAATAGAGGTTGACACCCCGTGCCTCGAAACCACTTCCTTTAAGTAAACGTCTGCCAAAGTAGAAAACTTGTTTGTTTCTTTGATAACCAAGAAGTGCACAGACTTTGTCAGTCGATCCACGATCACCCAAATAGTGTCATTTCCACGTTGAGATCTAGGTAGGCCAGTAACGAAATCCATGGAAATTTGCTCCCATTTCCATGTCGGTATTTCTGGTTGTTGAAGTAGGCCTGATGGTTTCTGGTATTCATGCTAGGCCACCAGTACGTAGTCTTTAGATCGTGGTACATCTTATCCGAACCATGATGTACTGAGTAACGAGACTTGTGCGCTTCATCCATCACAAGCTCGCGTAAGTTTCCATAAAGTGGAACCCAGATGCGCCCAGTTACGTAGTAAGCGTCGTCTTCCTTTTGTTCTAACCGTTTCCTTGATCCTCATAGGGACTCCGCCTTGATGTTCTCTGCTTTCAATGCTTCAACCTGAGCATCTCGTATCTGAGCGGGAAGACTAGATTGGATGGTAAGTTGTAATGCACGCACCCGCCTAGGTGTAGTATCCTTTCGACTAAGGGCGTCGACCTCAACATTGGCTTTGCCCAGATGGTACTTGATCGCACATTTGTAAACATTCAAGAGCTCGACCCATCGACGTTGTCGCATGTTTTAATTCCTTTTTCTTGAAGATATGCTCGAGACTCCTGTGATCGGTATAAATGGTGCACTTGGTACTGTACAGGTAATGTCTCCATATCTTGAGTGCAAAAACAACAGCTCCCAATTTCACATTATGAGTAGTGTAGTTCCTTTCGTGAACTTTAAGGTGGTGTGATGCATACGCGATGACTTTATCCCGTTGCATCAACACACAACTAAGACCTTGAATCGATGTATCACAATAAACCACGAAATCGTCTGTGCCCTCTGGCAAATGAGAGAATAGGTGCGCTGCAAAGTCTTTCCTTTAAGTGCTGAAACACGGACTCCTGGGCATCACCCCAACGATAGGTGACACCCTTCTAAGTCAGTGAAGTGAGAGGTGCGCAATCTTGGAGAAATCCTTGATGAACCTTCTGTAGTAACCCGCCAAGCCCAAGAATTGGCGGATTTCGGTTGGTGTACGGAGTGCAGGCCAGTTTTGATCGTGTCTATCTTGGACGGATCGACATGAATCCCGTCCTTGTTTACCACGTGGCCTAGAAAATGGACTTCGCGAAGCCAGAAGTCACACTTCAAAAGTTTGGCATACAACTGCTCTGTTCGAAGGAGTTCCAGAATAAGTCGCAGATGTTGCTCGTGTTCTTCCTGACTCTTAGAATAGATCAGGATGTTGTAGATGAAAACAAGTGACATATTCGTCAGGTTAGACTAGATTCGAATGTCGCGTCTGAGAATCCATATCGGTCGTATCAAGTTCAAAGAACAGTATCTATGGTATCATCATATTCATGGCCCAATGCTCATCGAGTAATGTTCGTAGTGTGTAACTTGTCCAAGTGAGTGTCCGCGGGGGTTGTTGTTAGGATCACAGAATCCCAAAAGTATAACATGTATGGATGCAGAAACATAAGAAAGAGTAATCGTAATCGATGATTAAGTGTTTAAGAATCCACAGCAGGGGTTCACATAAGGTCGAAGGTATAGCTGGCCATACGCATGCTTGGTATAGTTAAGTTAAAGTATATCGTTGATCAAATATAGCTGTCACGGGGTTTAAATCAATAAGGACAAGAATTCAACATAGCAGCGTGATTGTCGCACAAATATGTAGTGTTAAGGTTCACTGGGACTTACATAAAAAGTCGTTGGTTTCGCCCACATGCGAAGAGGGAACAATTCACCTGAATCCATGAGCTTAGGTGTGTTTGACTCATCAAGTGAGCAACCAAATTAGGAGGAGTTCCTTGGGTCATGAGAATGAATCCAAAGTATGTTTGCGTAGTCGTGAGGTTCCAAAGGAAAGATGTGGAAATGTGTTCAAAGGAGTATGATCGTATTAACAATACATCATCACCCTCAAGGTTTCAAGGTGTGGTCACCAATGGTCGAAAGTCGAGCCTTCCATATTCTCTAAGGTAGAGTGTGCTCGTCTCAGTATCTCAGTATGGAGTAGCAAAAACGTAATATCACTGCGATAAGAGAGTAATGGTTTGATCTAAGCCAATGATAGAAATTAAACAAAGCATTATTCGATAATCAGGTGTTGGTATAAGGGCTAGTGAAAAGATTCCGCTTATATATGGAAAACTATCATGGAGTTAAAATACGACTCTTGTAGTGTAGGGTGGATCAGGTAAACATATAAATTATCGGTTTCGCCGATGGGTTGAGTGATCCATATCTCCGTCCCCAATTGTCCTGAAGACTATCCTACCAGTAATGGCATTCATTCGCTAAGTTGGGTATACGAGAGAGCTAATCAAGTAGTATAGGATTAAACCATCCAATAGGGTAATAAGGTTCTCTTGCGATCGGTGAAAATCGTGGTATGGTTGTTGGTGTTTCATTAAATCGGTTGTCAATCGAAGCGATAGAGAATTAATGAGGTTCATGCGAAGAATCGAGTGGAAACAGGGGTCCAACAATAACCGAAAGATTCGTCCAGCTAATTCATTGTCTAGAAATAATGTCCAGTAGGGGTGGATGGCGGCATGGTACAAAAGGGAAGTTCGTTGCACCGCGGTCGCGCGAGTGTATCACTTGTCCAAAACAGAGTTTGGTTGGTAGGGTTTCATGTTGCATAACGACAAATGCGTGTAACGGTGACTGCTTCGCTTCTGGCGACGATGACAGGTGAAGGTGATAAAGTTCATCAACAGGGATGCGTGGGTTTAGTTCTCCTAAGCCCAAGTTCGTGTAAGCCAGGTCTGGTCTTCGTGAATGTTGACATACAAACCGACTGTACGGAGGGTCAGATGGCGTCATCATGTCGAGGTAAACGTACACCGAGTAAGGATGCGAAAGCAACTGACTAAATATAGTCTGGAGCTGGACAAAGAATTTGACCACCACTTGTCAAATTTCAAGTAAACAATTGTGTGTCATAAAGAACACAGTAGGGCTAATAGACAACATGCTGCTTTCCTAATTAAGCATACCATAATATCTCACCATTCAAAAGAAATCTAGCAAGTAGGTAATGTAAACTTAAATCAGACCACCTAGTGTGTTGAGCCTTGCACGTGGAGCGAAGCGTCGTTGTGGATCGTTGATCACTGTACAGGTTAGAGTCTGGTTTTGTCAAAAAGCTTTTCCCTTTTTAAAACCAAGTTCACTATAACCAATGTCTCTGATACCAATCTGTCACACCCCCAAAAATCCACAAGCGGAGTATCACCGCATGGAGGCGTGACTGACCAGGATCAAGCCACCAATCATCTTAAACAACGTAATTAAGTATATAAAACCAACACAATATAATTGGTGTCCAAAAGAAAGTAACCAACCTTAAGTTAACAGCGGAAGCATAAAATGTAAAACCCAAACATAAGTAATAAGTTCATAAAGTTTAAAAGTTTGACATGGAACTCAACAGTCCATGTCTGTTAGTACAGTATGTCTATCGCCTCTGTCATCTCAAGACTGTAGCAGAAATAGATTAAGTTTAGTGCTTATAGTGTTATATTTTAGTAAAAGGCAAGGTGGCATTTGTGTAAATAATGAGATATCTCATTATGTCCCTTGGCCTATAAATAGAGAACTTAGGGTTCTCATTTAGAACTTTTGGGAGACTTTTGGAACTTTTGCCATTTGTGACTTAGAGAGCTAGAGTTCTAGAGAGAGAAAGTAGAAAGAGAAAGCTTGTCCAAGGTGATTCACGGTTCTTGTATCATTTCAGATCTATCAAAGAATCACGTTTATTGTACGTCTCGTGTGTTTCGGTCTAACTTGTACACGGATTCCGCACGTCGTACGAGTCGGTTCGCAATCGTTCGGAGTCAAACCGGTCCTAACAAGTTGTATCAGAGCAGGAGCTCGGTTGCGAGGATCAAACGCACGATTTCGTTCAAGATTTCATCAGATTCAGATCTTAATTCGCATCAGAATCGATAAAGTTCTTCATTTTTTCATCTCTGTCACGTTTTAAACAGAAAAACGCAAAATTAACAAGGATTTTACGGTTAAAATTTGATAATTTTCTGATATGATGTGTGAAAACAACTAATCAATAAGCCTATAAAATTTCAGACTTTAATTCAAAGTATTTTGTGAGAAATTTGAGATTTTTTGATCGAAAAATGATAAAAGTTGCTGCTGTTACGTTTGTTGTTCTCCGCGCGGATGGCAATCCGTGCGGATGACCATCCGCGTTGACTGATTGTTGACCTAACCGTACGCATAAGTCGCCCGCACGGATAAACTATCCGCTTTGACTATTTGTTGACCTATCCGTACGCATAGGTCGCCCGCACGGATAACATTCCCATCCGTACGGATAACAATACGTGTCTCAACATCACTCGATCAAGCAACTTGTCAGCAGTACATGTGATTCATTAATTGCATTTGGTGAACTTGTGCATTCGGTGATCATTCCATGTGAATTTGTCTTTTTCAATAAGTTTGCACGTGATCATAGTGAGTGAATGTGATAGATAACAGGATGTAAGTGAGATTGTCGGTTATTAATTGTGGTCAAAAGGTCAACTTCATACGCACGGATAGCCCACCCGTGCGTATAGCATCATTCCCACCCGCACGGATTACTTTCAGCCATACGTGTTGACTTGTTGACTTGCCACCCGCACGGACAACTTGTCCGCGCGGATAACATCCCCACCCGTGCGTATCACCACCCGTGCGGATAACATCATCCGGATCCCCATCCGCACGGATAACAATACGCGTTGACTGATTATTTGACCATACGGACGGATACACAACTAAGTGCGGATAACATCTTCATACGACTAACGTGTCCGCACGGATACATTACTCACTCGGATATTATTACACGTCAGAACAATGAGTGTCAAAGCACATGACATTTAATTGAATTGTCGGTTGTACATGTGATATAAGTCAAGTTGCATGTGATATCGTTTAAAGTCTTGACATCATGTTAGTATACATGTGATTGTTGGCCAACTTTAATTGATATCTCAGGTTTACACGTGATTCATAATAGTTGGTATCATTTTGAGGTCAAAGAAGTCAACTCCACCTGCACGCATAACCTTAGTCACACGGATCCCCACCCGTGCGTACAACATCTCTCGGATCCCCACCCGTGCGTACAACATCTCCCGGATCCCCACCCGTGCGTACAACATCTCCCGGATCCTCATCCGCACGGATCTCCATCCGGATAGCAATCTCATCCGAACGGACAACGTTATTACGCGATTATTTTCACTGTTGATTTGTGTCGACTCACTCGTTCGAGTACCCATCCGATTCATTTGTTTGACATTGATTAAACTGATTGTGCTTGTTTGTTTCTGATTCAGGTGATTCAAGATGGATAAACCGTTTGATGAACAGGAAAACGAGAATCTTAAAAATTTAAACGTTTGGACTTCTGGATCTTGGATTGATAAGAAAAATAAGAAGGATGTTTGGATTAAAAGATTTGAAAATTTCTTGTGCATGAAAAATGAATCTTTGGAACAATTGGATAGACGGTTTGATGAGTTGATTGATAAGTTAGATAAATATGAGATAAGGGTTTCAAATGCTGAAAAAATTTCAAAATTTGCTGATGCATTACCTTTAGAATGGGATGAATTTTTAAGTGAACTAAAAAGGGATGCTAGTTTCTCAAAGCTTCACTTTAGAGAATTCATCGATAAGCTCAGATCACATAAAGTTGATAAAGAAAAAAGAAAAGAAGAGTTGATGAATGAAATAAAAAGGGACTTAGAAAAGATAAATTTGGATGTTATCATTGAAATGAGAAAAAGAGTCTCTGTGTGTCTTGCTGCAAAAAATGTCATGAAATATGATATTAAGAGAGGTTGCTTTATTGATGAATATGCAAACCCTCTTGATTTTGTTAAAATTTTTTGTGCTGGAACATTCAGGATGGAAACAAAGAAAGAAGCTGATGTTGAAAAGTTAATGAAAAATGCTCAAAATGTGATAAACTTGGAGCAGACAATGCCAAATTCTTGAGTGATGCGGAGAATTTGACATTGGAAAACAAAGCTTTGAAAGATGGGAAGAAAGCTGATGATGAACAGATTCTGGAGTTGCGCTTGAACTGTGAAAAACTAAAATCTGAAAATATCAAACTGTTGAGTGATATGGACAGTTTGACATTGGATAACAAGTTTTTGAAAGAAAAAGAAAAAGAGTTTGAAAATAAAAAATTAAAATTTGAAAATGATTTCAAAAGTCAGTTAAAGATTTTAGAAGATGAGAGAGATGTTTTTGGTAAAAATAATCTTGAAAAACAATGTGAAATAAATTCTCATCTTGATAAAATCTTTCGACTTGAGCATGAAGCCGAAGGTAATAGAAAGAAAATTGCTGATTTAGAAAACAAGTTGAAAAGTTTTGTGACTTCTGCACCATATGTGTGTCCAAAACCGATCAATTCTGTTCCAATAAGTGACAATGTCACAAATTTTGACAAAGTCAAAATTGAGGATTGTGATGACAAAGCTGATGATGAAATAGAAAAAGAAAAGAAAAGAAAAATATTTTTAGATTTACAAGAAAAATTTAAAAATACTGTTTTGCAATCTACCGAAACAGGTGAATGTTCTAAACAAAAACCTGTTAAGAAGAGTATAGAACAGAAACAAAAAGTTAAAAATCCGAAAAATTTTAAAAATGAAAATAAAAGCTCATCAGTTCAGTCATCCAATCATTATAAAAATTCACAAAAAATTGTAAATGAAAACTCACAAAATGTTGGTAATAAGTGGTGCAGGTTTGACCATAGTGCTCAAAAGACAAATCCAGCATTGAAGAGGAGAAATGATTATTACCAAGCCAAACAATGTTATGATTTGAAGGTTTGGACTGAAAGAAGTGGATGGTACGATAACAGAGTGTGCTACACCTGTGGTGTTAGAGGACACATTGCTGTTAACTGCCAGAATTGGAGTTATGAGACAAGAAGATGCTATAATTGTCAAATCAGAGGACATATTGCCAAAGATTGCTGAAGGAGATCGATGGGAAGATCAAGGGTTGAATCTCAGAGAATGGTAAAGAAACCAGTCACTGTCAAGCCCAAAGAACAGAAAGTGGAAAATAAGAACGTAAAGCTTTCACAGGGGCAGAGAGACAGATTGAGGAAGAAGAGGAAGAAGGCGAGAGAGTACTTGGAGAAGATTTTGTCTTCAGGTTCACCAGTTGGTTCGAATAAAAGTTCTGATGAATCGATTCACTCGACGGCAAAGTCAAGAAAATCGAATTCTTCAGATGCAAATCTGAGGACAGAAAACAAGAAGAAAAAGAAAGTTATTGGCGATGAATCTGGCTCATCCAAGTCAGACAAGCCAAGTTCGGGCAATGAATCTGATTCCATAAAATCAGATGAGCCACAAGTTGAGGTAAAAAAGGAAGAGACAGTTCCGTTAATGAATGATGAGAATTTTCCACCATTACGAGCCGCAAACCTATAATCAAAGGGTGTTGATGCTGGAAAAATGTTTAATAACAATGTTAAACATATTTTTAGCAAGATGGCTGATGGAAAGGTAAAAGGGGCAAAAGAATTATATGAAGAAAAGAGAAATGTTCAAAACACACCCAAGACTGGTCAGGCTTGGGTACATAAATCTGTTGGTTGAATTCCTGACTTGCCGGAGCTTCCAGGTTGGTAAGTGTGAAGCAGGTATCGACATCATTCTTGAGAAATTCACAGGATGGTAACTGTGATATTTCGTCTTACTAGTGGTTAATCAAGGACATTAAGTTGTACTTGATTTTCTATAAGTGATAGTGGTGTTTGACCTAATAATGTTAAATTTTCAAAACGGTTAAAAGAGAACAAGGTGATGAGATGACCCCGAATCCACAAGTGATGGGTAAACAAACTAATTTTTCCGGAAAAACCATTCTGATTAAAACAAACTTAAGTGTTTTGAAATCATTATGGGAAAATAGTTTGTTGTAAGGGGGAGTTCTGATTGAATATGCCGAAACCCTCACGGCTGAACAAACATGATTACTTTCACAAGATTGAAAAACGGTTTTCAAACTGTCGAAAATCAATGGGTTGTAAATCATGGGGGTACATTATATTTTCTGCAAATCAGTGCATGTGAAGCAGAAAATGGATGGCGAGACAAAGCTATTAGTATCGGTTTGTCAAATTTTCTTTAAATGGTTTTGCATTTTAGGGGGAGTATTATTGTCAGAAAGTTCAAAAACATTAGAAAATTTGAAAAAGCCAAAAACATGATAAAATTCAAAATTGAGTTTTTGCATAAAAAGAGGAAATGATAGTACATCAGTAGACAGTTACAGTATGCTAAAGAAATGTAATGATTTTATAGCGTTAAACAGTCTCATTGATGATATGCCGATAGGTTTTTATACATTTAGTAAACTTTTTCGGGATATAAACCTAAATTCAAACTTACTTATTTCGTGGGGAACACTACTTGGATATATAGGTAACCCCTGAAATCTTGTTTGAAAGGTCTCATAATCTGATATACTAGGTCTTTATACTTAATGATGTCTGGGGTATTATTCAGGGACTTCTGCTGAACGGTAGTTCTGACCTAGTCCTTGGATAATACTTTCTGCAAATGCTTGAAACATAGCATAAACCCTCAGCATGCCGATAAAACAATAAAATTGATAGTCGCTGCTGTTGTAGCTAAAAGATCCTCTAAAGGGGACAATCCGTAAAGTCGAAGCTGATATCTCTCTGCGTATACGGAAGTATCGATCTGAGATCCCTTGGCCCTCGCATACCTAATTTATGTACAGATATCATTGTAAGTATACTCACCTGTAAGACTGATTATTGGGATCTGGATACGGGAGTATATTCAAGAGGTGGGACACATGAATGAGTTTAAGTTCTTAAAATACCTAATTCGTATCCTGAATCAGTTGAAATTTGTATGAAAATTTAAAGTGGACAAGTATATCGACAATCTAAGTGAATTGTTTAATTCTTAAAGTGTTTTAAAGCTCAACGGTACTTGTGACTTGTCAAAAACTGATATGATCCTCTGACGCAAACTCAATCAAAAATATTATCTGTAAATATGTTTCTACATATTTCTTTACTGCTTTATATTTTCAGAAAAATAAAAAAAGATTTTTGTTTCTGCTTTATTTTCGACAACCGATGTCTGAGAACTGAGTTTCAAAATCTAAGTAAGCTGATCGTGTTTCTGAAAATAAAACAAGTTCATTAATTTGAAACTTGAAGTTTTTAAAATCAAAAATCAAAAACAGTTTGTGATATCTCCAAGGTCATTAATTTGGACTTGGATGATTAACTGTGAGGGATTTGGATTCTTAGATTGTTAAAATCTGTAAAAGAGCCAGTTTCTGATCCGGTTCGTTGAAACTGCCAAATCTTTGAAGATTGTTGATAGGGGGAGAGTATCAAGTAATCCTGGATATATCTCATATTATTATATCTTAGTCCCAGGATCTTGATTTAGAAAGTTTGATAGAGCCAGGTTACGATACCTGGAAATCTAAAAAAAATATTTTACTTATAAATGTATGAGTGTTGCAGATTCCAGACTACGATCCTGACAGCAGTGTCTAAGGGGGAGTCTGAAGACGAGCTCAACGCAAGGGGAAGCGTGCATAGGAGCCAGGATTCTTTCCCAGAAGAGCTTGTAACCGAAAAGCCAGGTGTCGATCCCAAAGCACGGAAGCTTGACGAAAGGGGGAGCCTGAAGAGTCTACCGAAAGGAAGAAGCTGAAGCTGAAGACAAATCCACGGGGATTCTGTTCGACCTAAAGAGAGAGAAAGAAAAGAAGCTACGAGTCTGAATGTTTGAGATTGACTGCAGCAATATCCAAGGGGGAGTCTGTTAGTACAGTATGTCTATCGCCTCCGTCATCTCAAGACTGTAGCTGAAATAGATTAAGTTTAGTGGTTATAGTGTTATATTTTAGTAAAAGGCAAGGTGGCATTTGTGTAAATAATGAGATATCTCATTATGTCCCTTGGCCTATAAATAGAGAACTTAGGGTTCTCATTTAGAACTTTTGGGAGACTTTTGGAACTTTTGCCATTTGTGACTTGGAGAGCTAGAGTTCTAGAGAGAGAAAGTAGAGAGAGAAAGCTTGTCCAAGGTGATTCACGGTTCTTGTATCATTTCAGATCTATCAAAGAATCACGTTTATTGTACGTCTCGTGTGTTTCGGTCTAACTCGTACACGGATTCCGCACGTCGTACGAGTCGGTTCGCAATCGTTCGGAGTCAAACCGGTCCTAACAATGTCCCACAACGACCACTCCTCCCTGTGCAAGCTCCATAAGCACCTATCGACCTGCAAGGCATGTAACAACAAAGTCAACAACAAAGTTGAGCGAGTTCACAGTTGGTTGTTTAGTTTTACAAGTTTTTTTTGAAAACCATAAGTTGTTTAGTAAACCACGAGTTAAGCAGTATCGTTATTTCCCAATCCATATCCATAATCAGTGGGGGCTTCCCCATGTGAACCACTAGACCGTTACCATATCGACAACTGACGAACAATAGTTGTGCCCTACGTCAATGTCTATCATCATTGACAGTTTTCCTGATCCATTAGTACACGCCCGTCCGACCGACATGATGTGAGGTTTGTCCAACCTAATAGCGCTATTAACTAATGACCCGCTCGCCATCGGCCTCGGCGATTAAGTCGATATAAAATGAGGGACTTAGGTGAGAGAGTTTTGGCTAGTAGTTTTAAGGTTGTTGTCCTAACCTAGGAGGACGAACGTACGTATTCTACCTAAGGAGAATACGCAGGATTAATACTGGCATCCTACCCATGGAGGATGGCCATACATATCCTACCCAAGGAGGATATGTAGGTTCTGTTTTAAATTCTTTAACCCATTCCCAACCACCGGGAATCCCATGCCTTAGAAAGTGTGTGAACTCACCTCGGTTTGCTCGGCAGATAAGCAAAATGGTCACTTGAGCTATATGTGGTCAACCACGTCCTAACATGGTTACCATACAAGTGAGGTCTAGGTTCAAGTAGTGCACATAGGTTTTACACACAATCTATCAGGTTACAACACGTAATGATCATGGAAACACGTTAACAGTCAAGTACATAACATATCCGAACTTGTGCGATTCACCCATTGAGACCCACTAATGTAACACATGTGCCTCCACGGCCATCAAAAAAATACCGAACCAATGAAATATTATATTTCATACTTGGGATTTGTAAAAATATGTGTATCATTTGCACATATCAATTTTTGTTCAATTCCAAACTCTAAATCGCTTTCTGGAAGGTTATACGCGCACCAATGCATAAATATAACCAATTTAATGCAAAAAACACTCCGGAATAGTGACGTAGGCTTAACATACCTTAAATAACCTTTACATAACTTAGAAATAAGTTTTGAAGGCTTTGGTATGGCAAAAACAAGTTAATTCGTTTACAGGGACTAAACTTGACAAACTGCGAAAGTATGCCAATTTGAACTGTAACAGACATTCCAGAACATGACCAAAAGTTAAACATACCATAAATATCCTTTACATAGCTTAGAAATAGGCTTTGAGGGGTTCGGTATGCTAAAATAAACTTTTGGGGTCATTCGGGGACAAAAAGCGTCAAAAAGTGCACAAGTTTGCATTTTCGCACATAACTTACGTTCTGAATACATCCGGACATCCAAAAATTTATGTAAGCACTAAAATATTTTATTTTAGTGTTTGGCATAAGAAAAATCCATTCGTCACGCCATTTGGATCATTTTTCGCGCTTATGCGCATTCCGTCGTAATTAACCGAACAACGTAACCGTACAGCTAAACGAACCGACACCCGAGATATTTTTGAACACATTTTAAGTTCCCTATACTTTAAATTCATTTTATAGCTTTGAAATAGGGTTAACGGGCCTTAAACGTGTCAAACAAAACGCATCAAAAACCAAGTTTTGAGGTTGCAGGGACTGAAACTGTAAATCTGCCAAACTAGGTCCGTAAACAGGGGCCAGATGCAGCAAAACGTTTTTTTTCAGCTTTTAACAGCCCTTAAAAATCTCTAAAGGCCAAGTGCCAAGTGTCAAACTCTTATGGTGGATGGCAAATGAGTTACCACAACTTTCCAACAAGTGTACGGCTTAGATCGTGCCCCCTTTTCCAAGAAATGATCCTAACGGTTGTCCATTTACTATAGTTACCCACATACCCCAACTTCATTTCTCACTAGAATCTGATCATTTGTGCTCTAAGTTGAAAGCTTTGTTTCATACCTGAGCTATTTTGATCTAGATTAGCATCCGGGGACCCTTCGTAAGTGTTCCTTCGTTCTTTTATTGCTTTTCGAGTCCGAAAGTCGAACTTTGTTTGACTTTCTGCATTGACCAGTTTATGGTCGATGCGAAGTTCGTTTGAACTTCATAACGTGAGCGTGATCACGATGGTTATAGTCCCTAGTGACTATACCTACTGATTACCACGTTATCTAGGCTCAGTGACGAGCCGTAGTTTCGGTCAGAATACGTATTCTTGCGTATTTTGTAACCAAACTACTTGTGGGTATCAAGACCATTTGTTTTGATACCAAACCTATTTTCTAAACTTAGTTAAGCATGTTTTAACATGCTTAGCTCGTCACTTTTAGTTTAGTGCTTATTTAGGGTCGTAAGGTAAGCGATCTAAACAATCGCTTATACTTTCGAACCCGACCCGTTTGGTCGATCATTAGGATCCGACCAAGCACTTTAGGTGACCATAGTTTATAGGGAATAACCTTACGAGGTTATACCTTATGGTCGCTTCGTTTAAGTAGTTGTATGATAGGTAGTTTATATGCCTTAGGTAAATTACCAAAATACCCCTTTGATGCCAAAATTCATTTTAAACATATGTAACATAACTTTTGACATGTAAACTGATTTGACAACAATATTAGACATGTTAAGGCATATGTTACTTGTCATAGGACTAGTTAGGCGGTGCGAACGCGTTTCACGCGAGCGACGCGTTAAAGTAGCATAAGCTACCTAAACGGGTCGTAATGGGTCATAAGCACTTATGTTAGGATTCATTTAGTATGTAGGCGTTGTTAAACCATATTACATGAGTTCCCATACTCATTTGGTTTACGAACCCTCATTCTATCCGATCTTCCGATTTAGGTCCGGTTTATTAATGTAGTTACCTATATTAGGTGCCGTTTGATATCCGTGATCTCTAGCATTGCTTGGTGGTTATCTTAGGACTTCTGAGCAATCTCAAGTGAGTACATAGACCCCTCTTTTACCGTTTTCAAACTGTTTTGGGGTGAAACACATGTGCCTACTTGCTACTTTCATGCTTTCACATCATATACATGCTATGTTCATTAGTACATTTATAGTACATGATTTCATTACATTTCATGCTATGTATGTCCATTTAGTTCATACTTAGTACATCGTTTCACATCACATCACATGCTATGTATGTTCATCTATTGCATACTTAGTACATTTGTTTTCATCACATGCTAACATTTTGATATGATATTTGGTTTGTATAAATGGAACAATACATTCATTAACACTGATCACGCCGTTCGTTAGTAGGTAGTGGTACCATAGGAATTGACAACTCCCGTTCCGGACATCCCGGGTAGGTGGGGATGAAAGGAATGACCGAATTCGATATACAGTTACAACAAGATAAACCTTTAATTTATTTAAGGGTTTATCGCCACAGTCTCAAGGCTTGGATGTATGCATTCTCACAATACCGCATAGATATTTGTATCAGTATAGCATGCATTTCCACAAAACATAGCTTTGATTTAAACCGTGTTTTACTTCAATACTTTGTTTTTGTGCATATGGTTTAGTTGATATATTTCACTAGCCATACATATCATTTTGGTTACACATTACATGATTTACATTTGACACATAAACATTATTGACATTGGTTACACATTACATGATTTACATATTGACATAGACATTTTGACATATTATTCAATACGTTTGGCAATTGGTTTAAACATAGACATCTTACATTGGTGGTTTGTTTGGGTAAGTGATTCGAGTAACGAGGCGTGTGTAATATGATACAAGCATGGTGGATACGCCGCTGGTACTTCCTATATATAAGTGATTGTATGGTATTACATATCGTAGCGTTATATGAACCATTTCAAATTGAGACATATAACATTTTATACAAATAACCTATTTTTCACAATACATTGTTTTACAAACAACTTAAATTATACAAACTCATTTTTATATGGTTATTCATTTAACCATACATTATTCTCTTATTTATACATATCATCTGATCTTATCATTTTTCAAATGATTTACAAGACAAATCAAATTACAAGGTTCATGACTAAACATTTTCTTAAACAATAAGTCATGAATCCTATTTTCATAAACCTATGTATCTCACAGGCATTTTTATGTTGACGTACCTATTTTCACATGTGTTTCAGGATATGATGCATAGGATTTATCAAGATACACTTAGGCGGACTTGGGCCTTAGCGACAATAAAAGATGCAAGACTAGTTATTTATGTTATGTTTCTTTGATTGTCATGACATTGTACCTACTTTAATCAATAAAACAATATTTCAATTTCCATGTGTTATGAAACAATGATTCTGTTACAACACTCCCCGACGTTTTCCGCCACGTATTGTTGTTCTACGTGGTCGGGGTGTGACAACTAACACCCGGCCTAATATCAGAAGTAACCCAATATTCACTCAGCCCAAACAATTAAATAGAAAAATCAACTTGTGCGATCTACCTAATCTTGTGCGATTACAGTTTTGGGCTTTAAGGCCCAACATCACACTAACATTCAAACAGTTGTGTGTGTGTCCCAAGACTTGTGCGATCGGCACTGTCTTGTGCGATCCACAGGTCTTGTGAGATCATGCATTTCATAGTTGTACACTGGGCTTCATGTGGTTGTACCCTGCTTGTGCGATTGCCTTGTGCGACCAGATCAGATCTTGTGTGAATCTGATCTTGTGCAATCAAGGAAGCCTTGTGCGATCAGGGTTATTAATCGTAATTTATGGAAATCAGTTACACTATTTATTTGAAATTCAATTCTAACAGTTTCCATATTTAAAATCAATCGATTAACACAATCAATAGTTTCTAATCGACCCGTTATTCGATCAAACATGTTTTTATCAACTAATTTCTTATGAACCCTAACTATGTTCAAAGCATAAACGACATCTTATAACATTCAAACTATCTAATTTAAAGCTTCCAACATCATTGTTTTGGTCAAAAATTACCGAAGCAATTTAGTGATCAAATTAGTTAAGTGAGGTAGTGTGCTAAAAAGTGTGTTGGAAATATGCTAATTATGTTGTTTGTAAAAATAGGTTTCAGGATACGACTCAGGATATTGAGCTGTATCTGCGATCAAACTATGAGCAAAAAGTAAAGGGAATGACACGAGATGTACGAGGAAAGCCCTTGATCAATCTAGATCGCCGGCATAAAACATCGGGAGCTGACAATCACAGCTGCCTAGTTCTTCTTATTGCTTCAAACGTCAGTATACAGTGCAGGATATCGACCAGATCGCTAAGTGTTACAATGCTTTGTGTGAAAGTAAAAATTGCGAGAGAACAAGTGTGAGAGTGTAGTGAGTGTAGCTGTGATTGTGATGTCCTATTCGATCTGATATACCCACCTATTTATAGTAACGAAATATAAACAAAAATCCCTACAAATATGGGATGCTCCGAATATTCCATTGTGAACGTTGTAGACCGAGTATTGCGGCTTCAACGTCTTCATTTGAACGACTTGGACCGAGTCTCCCGGAGAAAGGGTCTTCGTGAACGTTGCCCTATCTGGACGCGTACTCCTGCACACAACCCGTTAGTAATCCTAAGGATACCATTCAGGATGTTACCAATATCCTGAATGAGCATCCCGGATATAAGCAGATATCATACAATCAAGATATAACTCAAGATACTTCCCAGGATATGGGCTCAGAATTTTACCCATAACAATAGTCCCCAAAAAATGTTACCGTTTAGTATCCTGGCACTAACGATTATATTTTTTCCGGAGACCGAGGCAATTTAAGAGATTAGACCCATGATTTGACCATTTGCAACTGCTCAGCCTATATTTACTCATCACCACCCTATAACTTCTCATCCTTATCCCATTTATTCTTGACCGAAGTGAAAAAAAGGTAAAAACCACTCTCTCTTTTCCACCTTCTTCTCTCTTTCGGTTCAACATTCCGGCGAGAATATGGCAAGGCAAACAAGATCGAGTTCCGGCGACTCCGCCCCTACATTCATACAACAGAATCTTCTCTAGGATCCGGATAAAGAAATATGTACCTTTGATAGCGCCCATTTGTCGGCCCTCAAATCCTCCGGTATCTTCCCGGAAGGGACGGTATTCCGGCCGTTTGACCAGGAAATCCGGTCGGACATGGTTTCCGACGAATGGTTGTGCTTTAGTGCCTTTCCTTTCACCTTAGGGTTACGGTTCCCCTTTCCAGACTTTATCACAGAGTTTTTTAACATTACAAAAATTTCTTTTAGCCAAACAATGCCGATGCTTTGGCGTGTTCTGTCCGTTCTTGATCAGGTCAAGAAGAATCACATTCCTGATCTTTCTGTTCATGACCTCCCCCTAGCTTACCGGCTTAGATGCCACGGATCCTGTAGATTTCTGTTTTACTCCTCCTCCGGCGAGCCGTTGATACTTTGTGCCACCATGAACGAGGAAAAATGGCAATCCAAGTTCTTCTTTGTAAAAAGAGACTCAATCCCTGGTGGAACGGAATATCCGGTGAAATGGTTGAAAAAGGGTAGGATTTAGGGTTTAAGGATGATCCTGCCTCTTATCCTGTTCCATATCCTGAACTGACCCACTTTCTTTTTTCTGTTTTGTATGCAACTGATTTTAGGAAGCTTGCACCTCCCGTCGCAGATTCATAGAAGAGGATTGACGCTACCAGACTCCTTCCCGAGGCTGAAAGAAGTTTTAACCCGTCTCCACCATCTCCAAGCCCTCTTTCCAGTGCAAACATGTCGGGTAAGGATCCTGCATGATATCCTGCATACATATTTTCATTTGATCTACTTAGGAGAAATTTTTACTCCCTGTATGCAGATTCCAGCAAAGTTCCAGTCTTCCTTGATCTCGATGAGCTTGACAGTTACCCCACTCCAGTCATGGTCAAGAAAGAGACCCCTGCTGCCACCAGCTCTAAGCCGCTCCCAGCTCCGAAAGCTAATCCAAGGACTCGTGCTTCCAACGCCAAGAAGAGGAAGAACTCCGAAGTTAGTGCTCCAGGCTCCGAAGGATTCTCTTATGATGAGCTCAGCTTCACTGATTCCTTGGAACCGATGACATCCTTCCTTAACAAGGTAATATCCTGACCCTACATCCTGCACATATATCCTGATAGGATATCCTGACAGGATATTCATGTTAGCGAATATTGATTTATTTCTGAATTTTGACTTGCAGGGCCTCCAGCATCTGCTCCACCTTTACAACGATGCATGTGGTACTGCTGCACTCTATGAAGCCAGGATTAAATAGCTTGAAACCACTGTTGTCGACCAAGGTGCCATAGCTGAAGTGAAGACTCGACATTATGAGGACAAGCTGAAGAAAGTGACCCAGGATGCTGAGATCAAGCTGGCCACTGTCCAAATGGAACATGAACAGGCCATGGTTTCTTTCCGGGAAGGAATCAAAGCTTCTGCCATCGTCTCCCTGCTACAAGCTCGTATTAAGATGGCCTATGAGGCCACGGAGACAGGTCTTGAGTGCCCATCATGGCCGGTCGAATCCTGGGTGGTAAAGCTGAAGGAGCTTGGAGTCAAAGCTGTGCCCCTTCCTGCTGAAGCTGGTGAATCCTCTAAGCCGGTAGAGGTGGCAGACAAGGCAGGAGACAAGAAGGATGCTGGAGCGGATGCTGGGATGGATGCTGGTGAGGATGCTGCTCAGGATGCTGAAGCTGAGAAGGCAGAGAAGGTTGGAGAAGATGCCGCTGTGTGAGGGCATTCATGTGGGCAATGATGGATATACGTGCCAAGGCCGGAGCCCACTTTTTTAAATTTGATCATTGGTCTGTAACCCTAAAACAATTTACTCTTTTTGCACTTTACTTTCCTGCATCTAAACAATATGATGGCCAAAGGTGGGGGGATCCTGAGTTTCAGGTCGAAGCCCTTGGTCATCAATGTTAGTACGTTTTGTTTTTTGAACAATATAACAGTTGGAGGTGAATGGGTCTCAGTTTGAGACAAAACCTTCAACTGTTAGGAAAATATGGTAAGGAACTAATTGTGCTCTTGGTGGATGGTTCTTGGTTTGAGGTGAAACCAAGAGCACAACTTTTGGTACGTTAATAACATAACCCTTTTCTAGCTTTATTTCTGTTGTTATATTTTCACTATATGAATTTTACCTGTAAAAATAATTTCGTTTGAACATTCTTGGGAACACATTGTAACTGTATCCTGAAAGATATCCTGATCAGGATACTGACACACAATCTGTAAGTTATCCACATAAAAAGGAGAGATCATACCAGGAATTCCCTAAGGAATCACTTCCAATTTTCCACCATAGGAATGTCCCCAGTGCACACTTACAAACTTGGATCCATCCTTTACATTGTATGATATATGTTCCCTGTGTTTAACATAGGAATGTAGATATAGTCATACTTCAGCTTCATTGAATAGACCCTGAATATCCAGGGGTAAACCCTTGACATCCTGGGCATTAACCCTTAATATGCTGGGGATAAACCCTTAATATGCTGGGGATAAACCCTCGTATCCTGGGGATAAACCCTGATTTTCATGCGCTACAGGCGAGAGTGTATAAACTCCAAGTCTTAGAAAGGTGAAAACCTTTAAACCTTAGAGGGTATGAAAATACCCTTTCGTGAGAGAGGGTGATCAATCCTCATATACCTTTAGAATCCAGGATATAGCCAATAGTAACGAAATTGTCAGCCACTTTTACATGAACTGGTCCCGTTACCTTAAACTATCCCCAGATGACTTGCGCTACATGCGGGGTGTTCAAACCTAACTCGAAAGAAAGGTGAATACCTTTAAACCTTTGAAGGGATCAGGATCCCTTGAACGTGAGAGAGGGGGCCAATCCTCTGGTGGGTGTTAGCTTAGCTAAGACCCCTCCGATGCCTAAGTCAGTATTGGGTTTAAGATAATAAACGAATTCAAGTATATTTAGGAGAGATAGAACACATACCATTCTGGGATAGAAATTAAATTCTATTCTTACTTGAAATAGAGCTTTAAGTGTATAGCATTCCAGGATCTTGGTAGCATTTCCCCTTCCATGCTCCTGAGTCGGTATGCTCCTTTTCCTGATTCTGATTCAACCTCATATGGTCCTTCCCATTTTGGAGCCAGTTTTCCATCGGCAGGATTAGTGGTATTTTGAAAAGCCTTTTCTTAACACCCAATCTCCAACTTTAAACCTTCTAGTCCTTATATTCTTGTTGTATGCTCTGGATATCCTTTGTTGATATGCTGCCATCCATAGTCTTGCTGCATCTCTTGTCTCGTCTACGGTGTCTAAATCCTGGCACAAAGCTTCAGGATTCTGCTCAGGATCCTGGAGGATAGATCTCGCAGTAGGTATCACCATCTCTGTTGGGATCACTGCTTCTGCTCCGAATACCAAGGAAAATGGTGTCTGGCCAGTTGCATTCTTTACCGTTGTCCTATCGGCCCATAAAACAAAGGGTAGTTCTTCTGCCCATCTTCCTTTCTTGGCTCCTAATCTTTTCTTCAAGTTGTTAACAATTATCTTGTTTGAGGATTCAGCTTGCCCATTTGCTTTAGGATGTACCGGGGTGGATGTGATCATCTTGATTCCACAACTCTTGCAAAAGTCAGTAGTTCTCTTGCTTATAAACTGAGAACCATTGTCACAGATTATTTCGGCTAGTACTCCAAACCTGGTCAGGATATTCCTCTTTATAAAGGATACTACTTCTTGGTCTCTGACTTGAACAAATGCTTCAGCCTCCACCCACTTAGAGAAATAATCAGTCATTGCCAGCATAAAGACTTTTCCTCCTGGAGCTTTTGGTAATTTCCATACTATGTCCATTCCCCATTTCATGAATGGCCAAGGGGAAGCTATAGGAGATAGTGGTTCAGCTGGTTGATGTAGTATGTTACTATGCCTTTGACATGCATCACACCTTCGAGCATATTCTGCAGCATCTTTCCTCATTGTTGGCCAAAAGTATCCTGTTCTCAACACCTTTGAGAATAATGACCTGCCCCCAGTATGGTTACCACAATCCCCTTCATGTATATCCTTCATCCTAAATGCCTTAGGATTTTTGTCTCTAGGGATGTATCCTTCCTTGAGATATCTTATGATTAGAGCCGTCCAGGATTTAGGATCCTCCTCGGGATATTCAGCAACAGGATCCAGGATACTCACCACTTCTTTATCCTGAGGATTCGTTGCAGGATACAAGATATGCAATATTGGTATTTGGGTTCCTTCTGGTATCCTGACCGATGATCCCAGGTTTGCTAGGGCGTCTGCTTCAGCATTATCTTCCCTTGGTACCTGTTCAACTGTAAAAACATCGAAATATCCTGTTAATTTTTTGAGAATATCGAGGTATTCGATTAACTTCTCACCTTTAACTGCATAGGATCCATTAAAATGATTAGTGATTAATAAGGAGTCAACATATACTTGCAAATTCTTGATATTCATATTTTTAGCCAGTTCTAATCTTGCAATTAAAGCCTCATACTCTGCTTCATTATTGGTAGCAGTAAATTCACACCTAATAGCCTGGGGTAATATGTCCCCCTGTGGTGATTTTAGTAGTATTCCCAATCCTACTCCCCTAACATTAGATGCTCCATCAGTGTACAATGTCCAGGATCCTGAGGATTCTCCTAATTGTTGTACTTCTAGGTCTACCTCATCCTGAATGTCACTACTGAAATCAGCCACAAAGTCAGCTAGAGCTTGTGATTTTATGGCATTTCTAGGTTCGTATACTAAGTCGTAAGCACTTAACTTCACTGACCACTTAGCCATCCTACCTGGCATCTCTGGTTTCCTAAGCACATTTTTAATAGGATAATTGGTCTTAACATGAATTATGTGTGTTTCAAAGTAATGTCTAAGCTTTGTTGATGCCATAACTAGTGCTAGTATCAACTTTTCTAAATGAGAATATCTAGTTTCTGCATCTAACAAACTTTTACTAACATAATAAACAGGATATTGCTGACCTTCATGATCCTTTATAAGGACGCCACTTACAACATTCCCTGATACTGCGAGGTAGAGGGATAGTGGTTCACCATTCTCAGGCTTCATCAGTAGAGGTGCAGTTGAAAGATACTGCTTCAAATCCTGCAGGGCTGCTTCATGCTTCTCACCCCATTCGAACTTCTTGTTCTTCTTCAGGATATCATAAAACTCTTTGCATTTCTCGGAGGATCTTGAAATAAATCTGTTCAATGCTGTGACTCGCCCTGTTAGTCGTTGAACATCCTTCATATTTGAGGGTGATTTAATATCCAAGATGGCTTTAATCAGCTCCGGGCTCGCCTCTATTCCTCTTTTGGTCACCATATATCCTAGAAACTTTCCTGCCCCCACTCCGAAATGACACTTAGCAGGATTTAGCTTCATGTTATATTGATCCAAAATATCAAATGCTCCTTTAATATCCTAGAGGTGATCCTCAGGCTTTTTAGGATTTACCACCATATCATTGATGTATACCTCCATTGTGTCCCCCAACTTATCTTTGAACATCATGTTCACCAATCTCTGGTATGTGGCACCTGCATTTTTCAAACCGAAAGGCATAGCGGTATAACAATAAATACCTGTTGGTGTCATAAAGGCAGTATCCTCCTGGTCCGAAGGCTCCATTTGAATCTGCTGAAATCCTGAGGATGCATCCATGAAGGTTAACATCTCATGCCCGGCAGTAGCATCTACCATTGCGTCAATATGAGGAAGAGGAAATGGGTCTTTGGGACAAGCCTTATTCAAGTCTGTGTAATCCACACACACTCTCCATTTCCCATTCTTCTTTTGAACCACGACCACATTTGCTAGCCACTTGGGAAATTTGACTTCCCTGATCATCTTGGACTTCAATAATCTTTCAACTTCCTCTTGGATAATTGTATTTCGTTCAGGAGCGAACTTCCTTCTCTTTTGTTGCACATGCTTGAATGACCTGTCAATTCCAAGCTTGTGAGTGATAATATCTTTGGATATACCTGTCATATCCTCATGCTTCCATGCAAATGTTGACATCTTGCACTTTAAAAAGTTAGTTAATGTTCTTCAATATCCTGAGGGATATTGGTTCCTACGAGCACCGAGGTATCTGGATTATCCTGATCCAGGATAATTTTCCTCATATCCTGCTCTGAAGCCTCCACGATATCCTGTGTCACACCCCAAATTTCCAAGTGTTACCGGTGGGCCCGGTAGGGGAGTAACGTGACGTGGTTGGCAACATCATAGTCAAACAACACAATATATAAATGCACAGCGGAAGCAAAAGGATAAATATATTACAATCCGTAATAGTGTAATATCAAAGTATTACAACGGAAGTAAAGGATCCACAGATAGATCGTAAATAAAATAACATGGTTCAACAGACTTTAGGCATCTAAGCTTGCGAGACTCTTTATTGATGCTAGGAGTAGCCAGCCAATTCCAATTAGTACCTGCACTTAGCCTTTTTGGGAAAATACGTCAGTTTACACTGGTAAATACAATCAACCGACTCATTTTGAAAAGGGTTTAAGAAAATGATTGAATTGAATGCACATGGCACAAATAATATTTTATAACTTGGGGTAATTATGTAAATATATAATACTTGTAAACGAATTACATGTTTCTTATGCGTTCAGTAGCCCGATCCGTAGACCGGGTTAAAGATCAATGGACACACCACTTTATATAATGAGACACTGACAGGTGTACGCCTACACCTGAGTGCTGAGGTCGTGGCCATTTCGTAAAATGATGCCAGGGATATCCGGGACATGGTCATTAACCCCCCAAAGGCTTTAAGCAACAAAACATTTCAAAACAGAGCATATCATTGATTTAACCTCTATTCGATTAAAGATTCAATGCTGGACCAAGCGGTATTTTATATACCGTACCCCAAGCCCGTATAGGGAAAATAAGTTAAAAGTATTTACCTGAGCTAAATATAAATTCAATCCCAGCCGTATCAAATCAGGAAGTACAGATAGCTTTTACTGGGCTCCTAAATCTGGAACGAAGGTTTTTAATAACCTATTAGAATCCTAACGGGTCTTTGAATTAAGCCTTGACTTAGACCAATTAGTTTTCAAAAGGAAGATACGGTTCAAACGCATGATAAGGCGAAGACCGGAATAGAATGTGATTTAGACCCGAAAAGTTCAGAGACTTGTATAATATGGGTATTTCATACACATTCTGGATTTTGAGATAAAACCGATAAGGTTTGACCCGTTTCGGCTAATTTATGTAAACTAGTTACATGAACCGAACGCGTGATAAGCGTAACGGGTAACCGTAAGAGTCCTAAACAGGTTTCCTAAGTTAACATGCCTTAAATATGTTGTGATAACAGTAGGATACCTTCCGTTATGCCCAAAACGAGTTTAATCTCATAATAAGCCCCGTAGGGGTATTTTGGTCATTTTTAAAGTTATAAAAGGAATTAATTTATCTCCTGTGATCCGGGTCTGATTAAATCAGTAAAATGGTTTATTTTAACAGGTTATAACATTTGGTTATAAGTCTTATATGTCAAAATAGTTTTAAACCCTAACTATGCGTATAATACGCGTATAAAGCCGTTTTAAGCGACGTACGGGTCAAAATACGATTCTGAGTTTCCTGATCAGTTAAACAGGTTCAAAACACTCTATTTAATATTTAAAATCAGTAGCAATTGGATTGGTGTAAAAAGGATTTGTAAAACTCATTTTATGGCCGAAAAGGGTAAATTCGGTATTAACCGAATTAAGGCACTAATCCTAGCTTATGATCAGTTTAAAAATAATTAAAAATCTTCAAAAATCCCAAAATATTATTTAACATCAGTGGGTAAAAGGTTTGGTGTTAAAAATTGGGTTTAGATAGGTTTTACGCTAATGATGCCGTTTAATTACTAATAAACGTTATAATTACGTCATTAAGCATAACTCCTAATCTAGACTTCTGATTGACGTGAAATTTTGCAGACATGATCAATAATCCGTAACTAAGATTATTTTACTTTCATATTTCTAAAAATCTCGTTTTAAAGCTATAAGGGCATTACGGTCATTATTTAGGCATTTAACGGAACCGTCGGACAATCGAGGTTTCAAGTGGTATAAACGCAGAGGGTTATACCAACATGTAACTAGGTCCTAATGGAACTTTAAGGCATGTCTAAACCTATCTAAACCGGGTCAGAACTGAGGTCAAAGCAAAAGTCAAACTTTTGCGTCTCTCGGTTCCGAATCGGTTCAAATCATAAAGTTGTCGAATCAAACAAGCTTAGACAAGTTATTATACTTATTTTCAAGTTGTATGATTGATAAAACAGATTACACGCCTTTTATATCATTAAATATGCGATTAACATTTCTGTTGACTTTTTCGGACAACCTTTGACTCGACAAACGACCTAGTTAGGATTCGAATCAGTGAGTGCCCTTTTAGGGGTTTATTAACCATATAAATACCAACTTATAACAACTTTCGATTCGACAAATCTCTGGACCGATTGTGATTTATCACTAAGTCAAACCGTAGTTACGACGGTTTGACTTCTAGGCTATAAACTAAGTATAAACGAACTAGAGAAGATCAAGGGTACTTACACTTGTCTAATGGATGATTTGGAATGCTTTGGACCTGCTGGAATGCTTATCAAAATGACCAGAAGTGAATGCAAGATGAATGATCAAATTTGCAAAGAATGTGGGTCTTCTTATGGTGTTCAAACACACTTGGATCATCAACACATAAGTCTAGGGATGTTACCATATCATCAACAAGTGTCCTACTAGCTAAAAACCACCTTAGGGCAGCCCAAGGTATCAAGGAATGGCATTTGAGTCGGTTAATGAACATGCAGGACACCTGCACATACATTCTGATCAGATAAGGCAGTCGCGTAGCGCGACTGCCAATGTACTTCAGGCTCGCGCTACGCGAGGGTGGTGATGACCAGCTAAGCAAGTTTCAATAATTGCAATTTCAGTCCCTGGTCCTTCCAAACGTCGCTTTCACCTTGTTTCTTGCATTATAAACCCTCTAACTTGATTTATAAGGGCTTCAAGACTTATACCATCTTTGTGAAGTCCTCGGGTAACTTTGTGATCACCCGACAAGCCCTAAATTTCAACGTTGACGATTCTAACCCTCACACACGAATTTTATCATAACTTTCTCATACGGTAACGAAACTTGGTGAAATTTTTATGGTGCATTCTTGTGAGAAAAATTAATCGTTACAAAGCTTCGGGCTTGTCAAAAGGTCGCTCAGAGGTATATCTTAACATGTTGACACATTTAACCCCTGTAGTTTGAAATCTCTCACTTCCTTTCACAATTTGCTTCGTATGATCCATGATCCATTCGTTTAGGGTTAGAAACACTATGTAGGGTTATTGTAAGGCATAATTATTCATTGTTGACACTTTGAACCCTTGTATTTACATAGTTTCATTGTTTGTCAACTTTAGTCCTTCAAGAACATTCTTTCACACGTTCAAAGGTTATGACACGTGTCAAGACATTATATGACGTAAATTTTTTCGGGGTGTTACATCCTCACCCCCTTAAAAGAAATCTCGACCCCGAGATTTACTGAAATAGATGAGGGTACTTTTCTTTCATCGTGGACTCAACCTCCCACGTATACTCGGGACCTCTACGGGCATCCCATTTGAACTTTACAATTGATACTTGCTTCCTTCGAAGCTTCTTAACATGTCGATCCTCAATCGATATAGGATGTTTATCACATCGTAAATTCGCATACCAATTTGTGATAGTGCTTCTTGACTTATTTGCGGAACACATCCTTCAGTCACTAGTGTGCAATGTATTGCGAGCTCTGTCAAACTCCTTACGTAGGTTTTAGCTTACAAGCTACTTGATCTTGATACATTCGATTTCTTTCGAATGATTTCCATATATTCAGAGCTTAACTAGCCTGATAATTTCACAAATTTGGTACACCCTTCCTGGGTGATATCTTTTGTTAAACCATATTCCTTAGCAAGAACTTAGGAAGTTTGCTATTTTCATAACTCCTCGATTTCTTGCCATATACTGGCAATCCTAAAATCGATTATGGATTTGTATAATCTTATTTGTTGTTCCCCAGGCAACTTTCAGATCTTGCTAATTGGACTTACCGATTCTCTATCTAATACTAGACATTTAATATTCCATCTATACAAGGTCTCCAAAGGAGTAGCCTTAATACTTACATATCCATTATTATAGAGAAGCTTATTTTTAAGGTGAGATGGTTATTCCAACCACTGCTTAGCTAATGTTTAGGGAATAGCTAATCCTTGCCGTTAGTCGAACAGATCGACGATCCTGGGCAGTTGATGGCAATTTCTTAATCGTTACCTAATTGGGGTGGCGGTGATAATGCATAAGCGAAATGAACCGTCTTTCATACTTAACTATCCCGGATTCCCAGGATATTGAGTTAGACTATGTTAACCCTCTATTTTAAACTTAGTTAATCAGGGTTTCGATTCTTCCAGTGATGGTACTAACCGTCTTGGAGATTTCATAATAACACAGCCTTAAACGAAATTTAAACCTTAACTCTACCTGCCTCTCAGGGGTAAACAGGGTAATATTAGGAGAAGATAATCAAGGTATAAGGAGGTTACAGAGATTTTTACAGATCTCAGGCTCCACTTCATCCACCATTGTTTGTGTCACTTAGGTGACACATTTATGTTAGGAGTCCAAGAACTCCTTTATCGGGAACACTTACATAGACAATTCCATTCTGGACATCTCCTTTGAATACCATTAGTTGACTTTAGTACTCTATGACTATCGGAATATCTTTGTGGTCCCATGTATTAAACCTCCATACTGATCAGGCATGGAAGCAATCTATGGAATTTATTAAGATACCCAATCCTCATATGATGCTTTTATCAAACATAGTTTGGCATTCGCAGGCGATAAAAACAATGAGAAAATAATTAAAATAACATATGTTGTCGTACTCTATGCAAAGAAAGAGTGCTCTTAGATTTTCGAAAGGATTCCTTGCCGATCTATAAGAATCGATTACTATGGTTTCCTTGGTAGTTATACCTTGTGGATGATAATAAAAATTTTGCTAAATTTATGGTTCATGAAGATTTATTATTGCCTGTATTAAAACAGGACACTTAGCAGGAATTATCATTGATAAATGAGAAGGAAGTTTATTGTACAAGTGCTTATATCTAATAAATAATGGAGGTTTCACAAACTAGGCACCTAGCTCAGTTGGCTAGGCGCGCGAAAGGGTGTGGCCGGCCTAGACCCAGGTTCAATTCCGGGGATGGCCAGTTCCACCATTTTTTTTTATGATTATTAATAATTAGTCGTACGGATACGTGTAATTACGAGGGTTGTCTCATAAGGAGACTTGATAATTAATTGCTTATTATCACCCAAAATATGGGCTTGGTCACAAGACGACCAATCCATTCCTATTACTATATAAAGTCCTCTTATTAACGCAACAAGGACAGCGGAGAAGAGTAATTCCTAATGGATATAAAATATCCATTTAATATTGCTGCAGTAGTCTTTGAGGTATTATCGACCAAATTTTTTTTTTTTTTTTTACTTCATACTTAACGCTTAGAGTTTTAGCAGGCAGATTTAAAGATTTACAATATCTATTGTCTACAAGAGACCTATCTGAACCTGTATAAAAAGTACTCTAGCTTATACATCATTTACAAGAAAGGTACATGTGCTAACGTTGTCATCCTGAACGGCTTCCCTTGCATCCATTCTGAAGACCCTCGCATTGGTCTTCTTGCCTTCCTCAGGCTTTTTAGCGTACTTAGGGCAGTTGGTCTTAATGTGCCCCTTATCATGGCAGTTGAAGCATGTTGCATCCTTTATCTTCTTGCACTCTATCGTCTTGGGATCTTTAGACTTGCATAACCCACATGCAGGTGATCCTGATTGAGACTGGGTCTCAAGCCTGCATTTTCCAAAGTGGCGTTTTTGGCAAGTCGAGCACCTTGGCTTTCCCTCTGTTCGCTGATTACCCTTGTTAGATCCAGACTTAATTGCTTTTCCCTTGGCAGCCGTAGGGCAATTAGTACTGATATGACCCTTTTTGCCACAGCCATGACAGGTCGCATCTTCCAATTTCTTGCAATCCAAGGCCTTGTGACCCTTGGTTTTGCAAGTTCCACATAAATTAGTACGTGGGTCGATTGTGCATTTTCCAACATGTTGCTTCCTGCAGATCTTACATCTGGGTTTTTCACCTGACTGTTGGTTGTTTTTCAATCCCTTGCATTCATGGGTCTTGTGATTCCTCTCTTTACAGATACCACATCCCCTGATCTGTTCATATATACATTTACTGAAGTGCCTCTTCTTCCCGCAAATCTTACATTCGGGTTTAGCCTCCTTTGGCTTGGACTGGTTATAGTTTAAACCGGTCTTACCCTTTTTACAAATTTGCATTGGGGTATTATTGCCCTTTCGCTTGTGATCCTTCAGTACCCGATCCACAACGTTATTTATGGCTGTATTTAACACAGCCTTTAACTCGGTGCTCGTTATGTTCAGTCTTACATCATCATTCTGATCAACTGGGCGATTGTGAGCTTCAGAGGAGTCAGCCATGGTGAAGCTTTGAGGCTACAAACCAAGAAGTAATAATTTGCTTTAAGTATATGGCGAATTGTCGAATTTAATGACTAATTAGCCATGGTGTAAATAAACCATATAGGCCAATAGATAGTACTTAAGTTAATTGATTATGTTCTGCCTAGGTTTTTAAGTAAACCATCCTTGGCTTGTAAACAGAATATAATCCTTCATATTTATTAGACAGGGGACATAAATCACGACTGTCAATGTCGTATTGACATTTTATATAGCACAAGAGCTTGTTCCCAAGGACTCTTGATGGCACAGGGGCCTTGTCATTAGGGAAAAATCTAAAACATAATCGATGATTCCTTTGGATCGGAAAATTCCATAGTTCATTGTCTTGACAAGACTTTATGAAATAATAACTATCTTTTCATATATACACCTTTTCCCATAGGTACACATCCCAAATGGATGTTTTGATGCGTACATCATGCTCGACGTTTACCAGTCATGATTCCTATTGATCACTTACACTAGCTAAGAGATATGGAAAAATCTTAATATAGGGATGACAAGTGTGATTTTATCATATCACTGTTGTCGGGAGTGTCAACACATTTTAAAGTGTTAACAATGATCTGAATCTCTTTTTAACCAGGTTTTACCATCTTAGCAAGGTCTACAATAACATTCAAGCTAGGTCAAACCTTTTAAGATTCTCTTTTAATATTTAAACTGACAGGAAGAGAATGATATTTATCTTATTCAGGATGCTCACTTATTAATCCTAAATTATAAGTTAGTAATAGTACAAAAGGCTTAGTCAAGTAGACGAGTTTAATTTATAAGCCATGATTTCAGAGAATCAAAGCATTTAGGTTTGAACATAGTTCATTATCTTTCCTGGACAGAGAGTCAAAGACTACTACTGTCGTTGTCAAATTGACGATACAATATGGCCCGTAGGCGGATCAATTGACATTACAAAACGATGTTTTTAGAAATTAATAATCATCACACTGATGATTGTAGTCATTATAATATTGATCATATTGACTATGAGGCTTGGGCAAAGCCCACTACCTTAGACAGGAACCCTAAGAGTTACAACTGTCATTGTCGTATTGACAATATTATAAAGTATAGCCAGTAGGCACTTCATCACTTAGGATGTCAATAATATGATCATCATATTGATGATATTAGTAATGATCACATTGATCATATAGATTAATAGGCTTGAGCATAGCTCACTACCATAGACAAGGAATCATAAAGATCACAATGTCAGTGTCTCAGATGGACAATACGTTATAGCCCGTAGGCACTTCCCTTCTAAGGGATGGTTATAATATGATCAGTTTATAGGATGATATAAGCTATGATTTCTAAATCAATAGACTAGATACGAATATTGGAAAAATCCATTATTTAAAAAAATAAAAGTACAGAGTTGCCCTAAGCGGGACTTGAAAGGAATAATGTTGTCCTCGAAGGGACTGAAAAGGTAAATACGTCCTTATAAGGATTATTGAGGAAATGATCTTCAGCAAAGGAGTTTCTTCTTCATTCAATTCCTGAATGCTTTCTCCTTGGTTGCACGTTTCATCCTAGCCGCTGTACGAAGGTCAGCAATATAAGGCTCTGGGTGTGGAGAATTCCTATTACGGTTTCTTCGCTTGGCGACGTATCCAATATATAAAAATTGGAAGTAAAATTCCCAGATGAGGATTAAGAGTATTCCTATGTTAAGTCTAGACTCAGAAGGTCAAGGAATGTGCAAATGTGTCATTGAGATTAAACACAAAAGATAGTGTTTAATTCACTCAATGTTGGCTCTGATACCAACCTGTCACACCCCAAATTTCCAAGTGTTACCGGTGGGCCCGGTAGGGGAGTAACGTGACGTGGTTGGCAACATCATAGTCAAACAACACAATATATAAATGCACAGCGGAAGCAAAAGGATAAATATATTACAATCCGTAATAGTGTAACATCAAAGTATTACAACGGAAGTAAAGGATCCACAGACGGATCGTAAATAAAATAACATGGTTCAACAGACTTTAGGCATCTAAGCTTGCGAGACTCTTTATTGATGCTAGGAGTAGCCAGCCAATTCCAATTAGTACCTGCACTTAGCCTTTTTGGGAAAATACGTCAGTTTACACTGGTAAATACAATCAACCGACTCATTTTGAAAAGGGTTTAAGAAAATGATTGAATTGAATGCACATGGCACAAATAATATTTTATAACTTGGGATAATTATGTAAATATATAATACTTGTAAACGAATTACATGTTTCTTATGCGTTCAGTAGCCCGATCCGTAGACCGGGTTAAAGATCAATGGACACACCACTTTATATAATGAGACACTGACAGGTGTACGCCTACACCTGAGTGCTGAGGTCGTGGCCATTTCGTAAAATGATGCCAGGGATGGGCCCGCATCTTTAATTGCTATGCTGCACTAGGTTTGGTTGAGGATTTCATCGAGGATGAGTAACATTCTTTCGCCTCCTGCTGATCACTATCAACCTTGACGACCCCCCAAGGGGTAGGGATCTTGATGCATTGATGATAAGTTGATGGAACAACCTTCATATCATGGATCCATGGCCTGCCCAGTATGATGTTATAGCAGGATAGGGAGTCCATCACACAGAAACGTTGTATCGAGTTGACCCCTTCAACATATACTGGTAACTTTATTTCTCCCACGGTATTCCTAGCTTCTCCACTGAAACCTACGAGCACAGTGGACTTCGAAGTAATGTCCATCGGAGATACATTCATCCTCTTCAATGTTTCCAGCTGAATTATATTGACAGAGCTACCGTTGTCCACCAGTATCCTGCGTACAAAATGGTTAGCAACATACAATGTTATTACGAGAGCATCATGGTGAGGATCCTGCACAGTATCCCGGTCATTACTGTGGAAAGTGATCACTTTGTTAGTTGTAAGGGTGGTCATCCTGGCTGGTTTGTCTCTCCTTTCAGTCTTAGCCTCCTTTGCATGCCTCTTGGCCGCAGAATACGAAGTCCCGCAGATGTCGGACCCTCCTGAAATAAAGTTAATTATCTTGGCATCCGCAGGAGGTGATACCGCTCGTTCAAGATCCTTCTCAGTATCCTGACCCTTATTCTTCTTTCTTCCTAGGATATCCTTCAGATATCCTTTGCTCAGAAGAAAACTTAATTTTTCTTAGAGCAATGCAATCTTCAGTCACATGACCAAAATCTTCATGGAAGGCGCACCATTCGGATTTATCCTTCCAATCAGCTTTTTGTTGATTCTTTCGAGGCCACCTAGCTTTGTCTCCTAAACCCTGTGTAGCATACATTAATTCAGGAATGTTAACAGAAAAGCAATATTCAGATAATTCAGGATATTCTTCAGGATCCTCATCTTCAACAACATTCACTTTCTTGTTGTCATTTCTACCATATGGCTTAGAGCGATATGGTTTAAATGAGGATTCTGACATCCTATTAGTTGATTCGTAGGTAGTGGATGAGTTCATCCTTTCTTGCATCTTCTTATCATCCTCCAGCCTGATATATCTCAAGGCCCTGTTTCGAGCCTCGTCCAAATTCCTACAAGTATTCATCAAAAGATCCTGATAAAATTGGGAATCCTTTTGTAGCCCCATCTTGAATGCTTGGACCGCTGTGGCAACATCAAGGTGCGGGATATCCAAGGATTCCCTGCTGAATTTGTTCACATAATCCCTTAGGGATTCCTAAGGTCCTTGAGTTATCCTGTAGAGATCACTTGTTAGTTTTTCAAAACTCCGACTACAAGAAAATTGACTATTAAATAAATTCACTAGGTGAGCAAAAGATGTAATCGAATGTGAGCAAAATATGTAATCGAATGTGGAGGAACATTTAAGAGCCACTTCAAGGCTGATCCTGTTAAGGTAGAACCAAAGCCTTTGCACAAGCATGCTTCCTTGAGCTCTGGAGGGATAGGATTAATCTCCATTCTTTCCCTATACTGGGCAATATGCTCTTCAGGATCCGTAGTTCCGTCGTAGAGCTTCATGTTGGGGGTTTGAAATCTCTTCGGAATCTCAGCATCACAGATAGGATATGCGAAACGAGATATCCTGTGGCTGTCTTGGGACACTTCCGGAATTGGCTGGACCACTCCAGGTACACTGGATATCATGTCCTTCAATTTCTGAAGCTCCCTAGTAAATGTTGACGTCATACCTGCATCCTGCAAAGATCCACTATTGTTAGTAGCATGAATATTATTATTTAACACGTTACCAGTCTGAGGATTCTGGCCATATCCCGAAACATATCCTGAGCTCCTCACAGTTGACATCCTGATCGAGGAGGGTATTTCAGGAGTATGATTCTGGGAATGGCTGGGCACAATATTCCCCCTATTTTCCTCAGTATACACAGCCGAACTGAAGTTCAAAGTTCTGGGTTATAAAGGAGTAACAATATCCTCAGCGGATCTGCTCAAGCTAGCTTTTAAGAGTTGTATTTCTCTTAACAGCATTTGGTTAGTTTCCTGTTGCTGTCTCATTTGTTCCTGCACACTTCCAAATAAAGTTAGAATTTCATCATTAGAGGCTAACACGGGAGCAGATCCCTGAACATTCCGAGTAGGGATAATATCCTGAGGTTGTGAAGAAGCCGGCATCCTTGGAGGAGGTGGTGGAAGCACCGAACCAGAAGTAGCAGAAGTTGTAGCAGACACAGTAGAGGAGCTCATGTTTGATCTTGAGGCCATTGTGGACAATGTGGCAAAAAGTTTTGAGAACAGAAAACCGATTAACGATTTCACAAAGATTTTTAGTAAAGGTAGCACCACTCGCCCCACGGTGGGCGCCAAATTGTTTTGGTCAACAATTACCGAAGAAATTTAGTGATCAAATTAGTTAAGTGAGGTAGTGTGCTAAAAAGTGTGTTGGAAATATGCTGATTATGTTGTTTGTAAAAACAGGTTTCAGGATACGGCTCAGGATATTGAGCTGTATCTGCGATCAAACTCTGAGCAAAAAGTAGAGGGAATGACACGAGATGTACGAGGAAAGCCCTTGATCAATCTAGATCGCCGGCATAAAACCTCGAGAACTGACAATCGCAGCTGCCTAGTTCTTCTTATTGCTTCAAATGTCAGGATACAGTGCAGGATATCGACCAGATCGCTAAGTGTTACAATGCTTTGTGTGAAAGTAAAAATTGCGAGAGAACAAGTGTGAGAGTGTAGTGAGTGTAGCTGTGATTGTGATGTCCTATTCGATCTGATATACCCACCTATTTATAGTAACGAAATACAAACAAAAATCCCTAACAATCATCAAGCAAACAATCCGAAAAACAGAAACGTAACAGCCGATTAACGTGCATTCGATTCCTAAATCATCATTAACACTGTATGATTATCAAACCCTATATTGATCTAACATACTACACATATGAGCTGAATAAACAAACACCAAATTTCAATACAATCAACCACGAAGCATCCCTAAACCATTATATAGAATCACATCGATCACAACATCATTCAACATACAACCAATAATAAGAACACTAACCGGTTAGAAGGTAGAACGAAAGGGTGGTCCGATTCTAGGAAAAATCTTCGATGGAGAGGGGATGTTTGCCGTCGGGTTTTGAGAGGCAGAGTGAGAGAGATTTAGGGTTTGGTGTTTGGTGTGTGTTAAGTGTTTTGAGAGTTATGAGGATTATACCAATCCTCCTAGGTGTGTTATGCGAAAGTCATAGGGGCCGGCCCATCCTGGGCTTCCCTTTGGGTCATAAATTCGGAACACATGCTAAGCCAAGAGTAAGAGATGTACGACCGAGTTGTGTGGCCCGAAAGAGCTTGTGCGATAGTACTAGTGTTGTGCGACCAGATAACATATATACATACAATACATATAACCACATAACATAATAACCAATAACATACCATTAAAATCAACGTGTCACATAATCACATAACGTTCACACTGGTTATATCAAGATACAATGAAAGGTTCGAAATTCGAGTTTTCACAGACATGGTGGTGAAATCCGAGAAAGCGGAGAATCACCTACAGGATCTAGAGTGTCCCTTCAATATCCTGGACCAGTATAACATGAAGCTGAATCCTGCTAAGTTCCATTTTGGAGTGGGGGCAGGAAAGTTTTTAGGATATATGGTGATTAAGAGGGGGATAGAAGCAAGCCCAGAACATATTAAAGCTATCCTGGATCTCAAATCACCATCTAACATGAAGGATGTGCAAAGGTTAACTGGAAGATAAGCAGCATTAAATAGGTTCATAACAAGATCCTCAGAAAAATGCAAGGAATTTTATGATATCCCGAAAAGAATAAAAAGTTTGAATGTGGAGAAAGACATGAAGCTGCTCTACAGGAATTGAAGCAATATCTTTCAAGTGCACCTCTGCTGATGAAACCCGAGGATGGTGAACCCCTGTCCCTATATCTTGCAGTATCAGGAAATGCAGTAAGTACTGTCTTGGTAAAGGATCATGAAGGTCAGCAGTATCCTATTTATTATGTAAGTAAAAGTTTGTTAGATGTTGAAACTAGATACTCACACTTAGAAAAATTGATATTAGCTCTAGTCATGGCATCAACTAAACTTAGGCATTATTTTGAAACATATAGGATTCATATAAAATCTAATTATCCTTTTAAAAATGTGCTTTGGAAACCTGAAATATCTGGTAGGATGGCTAAGTGGTCCGTAAAACTAAGTGCATATGATTTAGTATATGAACCTAGAAATGCTATAAAGTCTCAGGCTTTAGCAGACTTTGTGGCTGAGTTTAGTAGTGATATTCAAGATGAAGTTGACCTAGAAGTACAACAACTAGGTGAGAGTTCAGAATCCTGGATATTGTATACTGATGGTGCATCCAACTTAAGAGGTGTAGGATTAGGGATACTACTAAAATCGCCACAGGGGGACATATTACCCCATGCTATTAGATGTGAATTTTCTGCTACTAATAATGAAGTTGAGTATGAAGCTCTGATAGCAGGATTAGAATTGGCTAAAATATGAATATTAGATGTTTACAAGTGTATGTTGATTCTATGTTAATTATTAACCATTTCAATGGATCTTATGCAGTCAAAGGTGAAAAGTTAGCTGAATATCTTGAAATTGTTAAAAAATTAGCAGGATATTTCGAATTTTTACACTTGACCAGTTACCAAGAGAAGAAAATGCCGAAGCAGATGCTCTAGCAAATTTAGGATCTACTGTCAGGATACCGAAAGGAACTCAGATACCAATACTACCTATCCTGTATCTTGCGATGGAACACCTCAAATCTCAGGATAAGGAAGTAGCGAGTATCTAGGATCCTGGTGATGAATATCCTGAGAGGAATCCTGAATCCTGGATAGCTCCAATTGTGAAGTAACTTAAACAAGGAGACAACCCAAAGGATGAAAATCCTAAGGCTTTCAGGATAAAGGTATCTCGTTTCACTATTATAAATAATTTTGTATAAGAAATCTCTTGCAGGTCCATACCTAAGGTGCTTAGAGGATCTTGAGACTAAGGAGATACTTCAAGATATACGTGAAGGAGACTGTGGCAACCCTACTGGGGGCAGAGCTTTGTTCTCGAAGGTGTTGAGAACAGGATATACTGGCCGACCATGAGAAAGGATGCTGCGGAGTATGCTCGAGAATGCGATGCATGTCAAAGACACAACAATATACTACATCAGCCTGTTGAGGCATTATATCCTATCGTATCCCCTTGGCCATTTATGAAATGGGGTATGGATATAGTGGGGAAACTACCAAAGGCTCCATGAGGAAAGGTTTTCATGTTGGCAATGACAGATTATTTCTCCAAATGGGTTGAACCAGAAGCCTTTGTCCAGGTTAGGGATCAAAAAGTGGTATCCTTGATAAAGAGGAATATCTTGACAAGATTTGGGGTACTGGCTGAGATAATTTGTGATAATGGCTCCCAATTCATTAGCAAAAGAACTACTGATTTTTGTACGATTGGGGAATCAAGATGATTACGTCAACACCAGTGCATCCTCAAGCAAATGGACAAGCAGAATCCTCAAGCAAGATAATTGTCAATAACATGAAAAAGAGGTTAGGTGCCAAAAAAGGAAGATGAGCTGAAGAACTACCATTTGTCCTATGGGCTGATAGAACAACTATGAAGAATGCTACTGGGCAAACCCCATTTTCTTTGGTGTTTGGGGTAGAAGCAATGATCCCGACAGAAATGGTGATACTGACAACTAGATCAAGCCTACGGGATCCTGAATCAAATCCTGAAGTCTTATGTCAAGAATTGGATACTGTTGATGAAATAAGAGATGCAACAAAGCTGAGGATGGCAGCATATCAACAGAGGATATCCAATTCGTATAACAAGAATTTAAGGACTAGGAGATTTCAAGTTGGAGATTCAGTGTTAAGGAAAGCTTTTCAACATACAACCAATCCTGCTGATGGGAATCTAGCACCAAAGTGGGAAGGACCTTATGAAATTGAATCAGTATCTAGAAAGGGAGCATACCGACTCAAGATCATGGAGGGGGACATGTTGCCAAAATCCTGGAATGCTATACACCTTAAAGCTTATTTCAAGTGAGTTTAGAATTTAATTTCTAACTCAGGATGGTATGAATTCTATCTCTTTTAAATATGTTTGATTTAATTTATTATTCTTTGAAACCCAATACTGACTTAAGCATCGGAGGGGTGTTAGCCAAGCTAACACCCACCTTAATTCAAAGATGTTTTGTAGGATACACTTCAGGATGTTACTCCAGGATATATACTCAAGATGAACCGAAAGATTAGAGGATTGGCCCCCTTTCTCATGTTTAAGGGATTCATATCCCTTCAAAGGTTTAAAGGTATTGACCTTTCTCTCGAATAGGGTTTAAACACCCCGCCTGGAGTGCAAGTTATCCAGGAATAGTTCAAGATATCGGGACCAGTTCATGTAACAGTGGCTGACAATTTCGTTATTGTTGGCTATATCTTGGATCCCTAAGGTATACGAGGATTGATCACCCTCTCTCATGAAAGGGTATTTTCATACTCTCTAAGGTTTAAAGGTTTTCACCTTTCAAAGTCTTGGAGTTTATACACTCCCGCCTGTAGTGCACGAAATAAAGGGTTTATCCCCAGAAAATTAAGGGTTTATCCCCAGTAAATTAAAGGGTTATCCTTAGTGTTTTGGTCAAAAATCACAACAAGGATAATGTAACCAAATATGATTTTTGTGAGGTTGAGTGCTTGATTGAATGAACAAATGTATGAACAATTATCAAGAGGAAATAACAACGAACACAAGGATTTATACGAGGAAAAAGCCCTTGATCAATGTATGATCCCCGGCATAAAAAACCTCGGATAGTGAAAACTATCACTATCAACTATATTGAACAAAAAGTTTACAACTTTGGAAGTCAACAAGCTCAATACAATGAATTGCTAGTGTAACAGCATGTGTGTTCACCAATGTAGATCAGAGAGTTCGAATGTCAGCTATTGTGTTTCTAAAAATGAGCTTGTTACCCCTTAAAAGATAAAAAATATCCTAATAACTAACTCTTCGAAGATCATGCTAGTCTTCACATGACCTCCTTCAACAGTTATGACTCTCATGCACGTGCCAAAAATAAGCATATTCCTCCGAGATTCTCGTATTGACTTAGCCCACAAATACCTGCAAACATAAACTAAGAATACAAAGAACAATTGTTAAAAACATAAACAATAGTATTAGGGGTGGATTTCTAAATGATCAGTGATCCTCATTTACTGTTGGGTTTAGTGATCCTCAATTCTGTCTGAAGTAGTGATCCTCAGAAGTGTTGCAGGATCAGGATCATGAATCATCATAAGGATCCTTGTACTAACGGTTGTCTACTTTGAATTTGAAATTGTTTTGCAGGAGTATCAACTTGGACTTGGTCTTGGCGATATTCCTGGAGAATATTCTAAGCCTATTCCGCACGTGCTTGGCCAGAAATGGACGTTATGGAGTCGTGGAGGACTTGCACCATTTGCGGAATGTTAGTTAGAGTAGATATTTTCCATTTTTAAAGGGGTAGCGAGCTAATTAGAAAACACTTGGCTATTTTTGGCTACACACACACTCTTACAACTGCTCTCACCAGTTCTCGTTAACTCACTTGGCGATTACACACTTTTCTACACAATACACTATAGTGATCCTTGTACTTAGCTCGCTATCATCCGAAGTTGTAATAGATTTCTTGTTTAATTTGAATTGGTGATCGGTAGTTTCCATCACCCGAGGTTTTTTATGCCGGAGATCATTCATTGATCAAGGGCTTTTTCCTCGTATAAATCTTCGTGTCATTTATTCATTACATTTCAAAGTGATCCTCATTGTTGTTCATCAATTCAAGCATCATACCTCACAACAGAAAGTTTGGTTACATTATCATTGCTTGATTTTTGACCAAAACAGTTTGGCGCCCACCGTGGGGTAATTGGTGCTTCATTCCTAAAGAGATTCATGCTTTCGTGGTCGTTTCGGTTCATAACAACCAGGCAGATGGCTTCTTCAGCAAAGAACACTTCAAACTTGATGCCGTCATTCAGTTCTTCACAAGGCGTTCCTCCTTTGCCTCCACCACCTTCTGGATCCCAGAAGAATGCTGAGAATGCCGCGAAGAAACCAACCCCCATTTTCCAAAAACCACCAACTTCTTCTGTTTCAACTAATCCTACTACTAATGATCTTTATACTCTGATTTTGCAGATGAGGAATCATGCACAAGAGCAGGACAAAACCAACAAAAGGATCATCCGGGAGATCGATGAGATCAAGAAACAGAAGAAATCAGTGGAGGATCACTTTCCTCTGATGCCAAGATCGCTGAACTTCGACACTCCAGCCATAACTTCCCAACACTCAGCAGTTTCGGACGTGCAATACTTGGGTGAATTACCAGGAAGGCGTTATGGAACAACAACTATGAGTCAGGCATTTGGCTCTTACTTCCAGCCTCAGGGATCCTCTTCTCAACCATCAGGATCCTCTTCTCAGCATCAGGGATACTTCACGACAGGAGGATATTTGGGAATGCATGCGGTTCAAGGATCCTCACAGGTCCAAGGATCCTCACAGGTCCAAGGATCCTCACAGGTCCAAGGATCCACCCAGATTCAAGGATCCTTCTCGGTCCGAGGATCCTCCCTTGTTCCAGGATCCTCTCCGGTCCCAGGATCCTCTCTGGTTCCAGGATCCTCTCTGGTTCCAGGATCCTTTCAGGTTCAAGGATCATCTCAACTTCGAGGATCCAACATCCTTCAGGATCAAGGATTCTTGAGAAGTATGCAGCCTTAGAGCTCGGTCGTTCATCAAGGAGACTTTATACCAATGCAAACCATTGCTCCCTCTGGTCCCTCAATCATACCAGAGTCTCGTCAATATGGATTCACATCCGTAATTCCAAACACGAATCCTGTGGGAGGTAACGTTTTTAATAATTCATATAACACTAACCATGGCTTAATGCAGGATACAGGTATTAATCAGGCTATGGCTAGAGAGCTACAGAAGCTTAAGGATATGATATCCAGTGTACCAGGAGTGGTTAAACCCATTCCTGAAATTGCAGATGGTAGCCATAGGATATCTCGTTTTGCACCACCCTTATGTGATGCTGAAATACCCAAGAGGTTCTAGATACCATCTATGAAGTTATATGATGGTTCAACGGATCCAGAAGAGCATGTAGCTCAGTACAGGGAGAGGATGGAGATCAATCCAATTCCTGAAAGGTTGAAAGAAGCATGTCTATGAAAGAGATTTGGATCCACACTTACAAGATCTGCTCTTAAATGGCTGCTAAGTCTTCCCCCTTACTCTATTACTTCATTTGCTAATTTAGTTAACTTGTTCAATAGTCAATTCTCTTGTAGTAGAAAGTTTGAACGATTAACTAGTGACCTATATAGGGTAACACAAGGCCAAAATGAATCACTTAGAGATTATATCACTAAGTTTAGTAAAGAATCCTTAGATATTCCTAATTTGAATATTGCTACGGCTGTAGAGGCCTTTAAAATATGATTGCTTAGAGATTCATTATTCTATGATGACCTTGTTATGACACCTTGCAGGAATCTTGATGAAGTAAGAACCAGGGCCCTTAGGTTCATCCGCTTAGAGGATGACAAAAGGATTCAGGATAGAGTGACAGGATCCTCAAAACAGGATAAACAAGGATCCTACTTCAGGAACAACAAATCCAAGTCCTACAACAGATCTGATAACTAGAATGTGCATGCAGTGGAACAAGAAGAGGATGATGAGGATTATCCTCCTATTTCGGAATACTGTTTTTCTGTTGATAACAATGAACTAATCCATGCAATGCAGAATCTAGGTGAGAAAGCTAGGTGGCCAAGGAAGAATGATAAACCAGCTGCTACAAAGGATAAGTCCAAATGGTGTGCATACTGTTTTGGTCAAAAATTACCGAAGCAATTAAGTGATCAAATTAGTTAAGTGAGGTAGTGTGCTAGAAACAAGTGTCGAAAATATGTTAATCAAATTACTTGCAAAAACAGTTTCAGGATACGGCTCAGGATATTGAGTTGTATCGACGATCAAACAATGAGCAAAAAGTAAAGGAAATGACACGAGATGTACGAGGAAAGCCCTTGATCAATCTAGATCGCTGGCATAAAACCTCGGGAGCTGACAATCGCAGCTGCCTTGTTCTTCTTATTGCTTTAAACTTCAGGATACAGTGCAGGATATCAACCAGATCGCCAAGTGTTACAATGAATTTGTGTGAGAGTACAAATTGCGAGAGAACAAGTGTTAGAGTGTAGTGAGTGTGATTGCAGTGAGATTGTTGTGTCCTATTTGATCTGGTGTTCCTCCTATTTATAGTAACGAAATACAAACAAATATTCCTATAAATATGGGATGCTCCGAATATTCCACCACGAACGTTGTAGACCGAGTAATAAGGTTTCAACGTCTTTCTTTGAACGGCCTGGACCGAGTCTTCCGCGGAATAAGTCTTTGTGAACGTTGCTAGCTTCTAACACACGTACCTGCACATAATCCATTAGTAATCCCGAGGATACCGTTCAGGATGTTACCAATATCCTGAACCAGCATCCCGGATGTAAACAGATACTACATAAATAAGATATAGATCAAGATATTTCCCAGGATATGGGCTCAAAATTTCACCCATAACAATTGTCCCCAAAAATGTTACCGTTTGATATCCTAACGGTTACATTTTTTCACAGTGGCCGAGGCAATTAAGAGATAAGACGTCTGATGTGACAGCTTTCAACCACCCGACCTATATTTACTCATCATACCCTATATCTTCTCATCCTCATCTTCTTTTTTACCCACAATCGACAAGAAAAAGGTAATATTCTCTCTCTCATCTTCATAACCATCTTTCATTTTACTCCGGCAAGAATTCAGGCGACCAAATGCCTAGGCAAACGAGGTCCAGTTCAGGCGACTCGGCTCCCACATTCATCCAACAGAATCTTCTCCAAGAACCGGAGAATGAAACATGCTCCTTTGATAGTGCTCATCTGTCGGCTTTGAAATCCTCCGGTATCTTTCCGGATGGAACCATATTCCGGCCCTTTGACAGAGAAATCCGCTCACCTTAGGGCTACAATTCCCCTTTCCGGACTTCATTACCGAGTTTTTTAACATCACTAAAATTTCTTTCAGCCAAACCATGCCAATGCTTTGGCGTGTTTTGTCTGTTCTTGACCAAATCAAGAGAAACCACATACCTGACCTTTCCGTCCATGGCCTCCCTTTAGCCTACAAGCTTAGATGCCATGGCTCATCTAGGTTTCTGTTTTACTCTAGTTCCGGTCCCCCATTGATACTTCGTGCCACCAAAAACGAGGATGGTTGGCAATCCAAGTTTTTCTTCGTAAAAAGGGATTCAATCCCCGGTGGAACGGATTATCCGATGAGATGGTTAAGAAAGGGTAGGACTTAGGGTTTAAGAATGATCTTGTCTCTTATCCTGTCTCATATTCTGAACTAACAAATTTTCATTTTTGTGCAGCTGATTTCAGGAAGATTGCACCTCCTCTTGCAAATTCTCAAGAAAAAATAGACGCCATCAGACTCCTTCCAGAGGCAGAGAGAAGTTTCAATCCATCTCCACCGACTCCAAGCCCTCTTTCCAGTGCCAACATGTCTGGTAAGGATCCTGCAAGATATCCTGCACACATATGTTTTTTATCTGTTATTCATAGGAGGGATTTAGAATTTACTCCCTGTGTGCAGATTCCAGCAAAGTCCCAGTCTATCTAGACCTGGACGAACTTGACAGCTATCCAACTCCAGCCACAATCAAAAAGGAGACTCCTGCTACTACTAGCTCCAAGCCACTCCCGGCTCCCAAGGCCAATCCAAGAACTCGTGCTTCCGCAGCGAAAAAGAGAAAGGGTCTCGAGGTCAGTGCTCCAGGCTCAGAAGGGTTCTCCTATGACGAACTCAGCTTCTCTGACTCCTTAGAGCCAATGACATCCTTCCTCAACAAGGTAATATCCTGACGCATATCCTTCATGTATATCCTGCACATATATCCTGCACGTATATCCTAACAGGATATCCTGGTAGGATGTCTTAGTCAGCATACATTCTAAATTCATACCTGTAATTAATGTGCAGGGCCTCCAGCATTTTCTCCACTTGTACAATGACGCTTGTGGTACTGTGGCACTTCATGAAGCCAGGATCAAGCAGCTCGAGAGCACCGTTGCTGACCAAGGTGCTATTGCTGAAGCGAAGAGCCGACACTACGAAAGCTTGCTAAAGAAGGTCACCCAAGATGCCGAGGTCAAACTTGCCAGCATTCAAATGGATCATGATCAGGCTTTGATCAACTTTCGAGAGGGAATCAAAGCTTCTGCTATCGTCTCCCTGCTGCAAGCACGCATCAAGATGGCCTACGAGGCCAAGGAGACGGGCCTTGTTTGTCCATCTTGGCCAGTTGAATCCTGGGTGGCTAAGTTAAAGTAGCTCGGAGGCAAAGCTGTGCCACTTCCTGCTGAAGCCGGTGAGTCTTCTAAGTCAGCAGAGGTGGTGGTCCAAGCTGGAGAGAAGAAGGATGCTGGAGCTGATGCTGAGATGGTCATTGGTCAGGATGCTGCGCAGGATGCTGGTCAGGATGCTGGAGCGGAGAAGTCTGAGAAAGTTGGAGGAGATGCCGCTGTGTGAGGGCATCTAGGTGGGCGATGACGGATATACGTGCCAAGGCCAGAGCCCACCTTTTTGAGTTTGAATGTTGGTTTGCAGTTCCACAAACAATTTACTTTTCTGCATTTTACTTTCCCGTACCTGAACAATTTACATTTCCTGCATGCTTTTTGAACAATACAACAGTTGAAGGTGGATGGGTCTCGGTTTGAGATGAAGCCTTCAACTGTTGGGTAAATATGGTTATGAACTATTAGTGCTCTTAGTGGATGGGCCTTGTTTTGAGGTGAAACTAAGAGCACTTCTTTTGGTATGTTAATAATATAACTACTCTTTTGACTTTATTATTATTGTCACACAAATTTTACTTGTGAAAGTTGTTTGGTTTGAACATTCTTAGGAACACATATCATAAATATATCCTGGGAGATATCCTGAAAGATATCTTAAAAGGAATATTGAAATATAACCTATAAATTGTCCAAACAAAAAGGAGAGATCATACCAGAGATTCTTAGAGAATCAGTTCCAATCCTTCATCATAAATTTGTCCCCAGTGCATACTTATAAACTTAGATCCACCCTTTGAATCAGAATAATGTGTGTCCCCTGTGTTCAACAAAAACACAAATGTATTTATATTTTGACTCGAATGAATTCCGAATGCCCAAGGGCAGAACCCCTGATATCCTGAAATGAATCCTTAGCATACTGGGGATAAACCCTGATATCTGGGGATAAACCCTAAATTTCATGCGCTACAGGCGAGAGTGTATAAACTCCAATTCTTAGAAAGGTGAAAACCTTTAAACCTTTGAGAGTATGAAAATACTCTTTCGTGAGAGAGGGTGATCAATCCTCATATACCTTTAGGATCCAGGATATAGCCAATAGTAACGAAATTGTCAGCCACTTTTACATGAACTGGTCCCGCTACCTTGAACTATACCTAGATAACTTGCGCTCCAGGCGAGGTGTTTAAACCCAAGTCGAGAGAAAGGTGAATACCTTTAAACCTTTGAAGGGACCAGGATCCCTTAAACGTGAGAGAGGGGGCCAATCCTCTAATCTTTCGACTTATCCTGAGCATATATCCTGGAGCTATATCCTGAAAGATATTCTGCAAAACAATTGTAAACTAAGGTGGGTGTTAGCTTGGCTAACACCCCTCCGATGCTTAAGTCAGTATTGAGTTTCAAAGGGTAAGTTAAACCAAAACATATTTAAAAAAGATAGAATTCATACCATTCTGAGTTAGAATATTGAATTCTAAACTCACTTGAAATAAAGCTTGAGATGTATAGCATTCCAAGATCTCGGTAGCATATCCCCTTCCATATTCCTGAGTCGATATGTTCATTTCCCTGCTTCTGACTCGACTTCATAAGGTCCTTCCCATTTCGGAGCTAGCTTGCCATCGGCAGGATTAGTGGTATTTTGAAAAGCCTTTCTTAGCACCCAATCACCAACTCGAAATCTTCTAGTCCTTATGTTTTTATTATATGCTCTGGATATTCTTTGTTGATATGCTGCTATCCTTAGCCTTGCTGCATCTCTTCTTTCATCTATAGTATCCAAATCCTGACATAAGAGTTCAGGATTCTGTTCAGGATCCTGCAACATAGATCTTGCAGTAGGTATCGCCATTTCTGTTGGAATCATCGCCTCCACTCCAAATACCAAGGAAAACGGGGTTTGGCCGGTTGCATTCTTTACCGTTGTCCTATCAGCCCACAAAACAAAGGGTAACTCATCTGCCCATCTTCCTTTTTTGGCCCCAAGTCTCTTCTTTAAGTTATTGACTATTATCTTATTTGAAGATTCAGCTTGTCCATTCGCTTGAGAATGTACTGGGGTAGATGTGATCATTTTGATTCCTCAACTTTTACAAAAGTCAGTAGTTCTTTTGCTTATAAATTGGACAAATGCTTCAGCCTCAACCCACTTGGAGAAATAGTCTGTCATGGCTAACATAAAAACTTTTCCTCCCGGAGCTTTTGGTAACTTCCCTACTATATCCATCCCCCACTTCATGAATGGCCAAGGGGAAACTACAGGATATAATGGTTCAGCTGGTTGATGTAGTATGTTACTATGTCTTTGACATGCATCACATCTTCGAGCATATTCTGCAGCATCTTTCCTCATCGTTGGCCAATAATATCCTGTCCTTAATACTTTCGAAAACAATGATCTGCCCCCGGTGTGATTACCACAATCCCCTTCATGTATATCCTGGAGTACTTCTTTGGCTTCAGGATCCTCCAAGCACCTCAAATACGGTCCTGCAAGAGATTTCTTGTATAAAACATTATTTATAATAGTGAACCGTGATACCTTCATCCTAAATGCCTTAGGATTTTCATTTTCGGGGACATGTCCTTCTTTGAGATATCTCATAATTGGAGCCGTCCAAGATTTAGGATCTTGTTCAGGATATTGCACTTCAGGATCCTGAATACCCGCTACTGCTTTATCCTGAGGATTCGTTGCAGGATATAAGACATGTAATATTGGTATTTGGGTCCCTTCAGGTATCCTGATTGATGATCCCAAATTTGCCAAGGCATCTGCTTCAGCATTATCCTCCCTTGGTACCTGTTCAAGTGTAAAAATATCGAAATATCCTGCTAATTTTTTGAGAATATCAAGATATTCTATTAACTTCTCACCCTTAACTGCATAGGATCCATTAAAATGGTTAGTAATTAACAAAGAATCAACATATACTTGTAAATTTCTGATATTCATGCTTTTAGCCAATTCTAATCCTGCAATTAAAGCCTCATATTCTGCTTCATTATTGGTAGCAGGAAATTCACACCTAATAGCCTGGGGTAATATGTCCCCCTGTGGCGATTTTAGTAGTATTCCTAATCCTACTCCTCTTATATTAGATGCACCATCAGTATATAATGTCCAGGATCCTGAGGATTCTCCTAGCTGTTGAACTTCTAGGTCTACCTCATCCTGAATGTCACTACTAAAATCAGCCACAAAGTCAGCTAAAGCCTGAGACTTTATGGCGTTCCTAGGTTCATATACTAAATCATAGGCACTTAACTTTACTGACCACTTAGCCATTCTACCCGACATTTCCGGTTTCCTAAGTACACTTTTGACAGGATAATTTGTTTTAACGTGTATCCTATGTGTCTCAAAGTAGTGTCTAAGTTTGGTTGATGCCATAACTAATGCTAGTATTAATTTTTCTAAATGAGAATACCTAGTTTCAACATCCAACAAACTTTTACTAACATAATAAACAGGATATTGCTGACCTTCATGGTCTTTTATAAGAACGGCACTTACAGCATTCCCTGATACAGCAAGGTACAGGGATAGTGGTTCACCATTTTCAGGTTTCATCAGTAGAGGTGCGGTTGAGAGATATCGTTTCAAATCCTGTAGGGCTGCTTCATGCTTCTCACCCCACTCGAATTTTTTGTTCTTCTTCAGGATATCATAAAAATCCTTGCATTTTTCTGAAGACCTTGAGATAAATCTATTCAATGCTGCCACTCGCCCTGTTAATCGTTGAACATCCTTCATATTTGAGGGTGATTTAATATCCAAGATGGCTTTAATCTGTTCCGGGCTTGCTTCTATTCCTCTTTTGGTCACCATATATCCTAGGAATTTTCCTGCTCCTACTCCAAAATGGCACTTAGCGGGATTCAGCTTCATATTATACTGATCTAGGATATCAAACGCTCCTTTAATATCCTGGACGTGATCCTGAGCTTTCTTTGACTTTACCACCATATCGTCAATGTACACCTCCATGGTGTCCCCCAGTTTGTCTTTGAACATCATGTTTACCAATCTTTGGTATGTTGCACCTGCATTTTTCAAACCAAAAGGCATAGCTGTATAACAATAAATACCTGTTGGTGTCATGAAGGCAGTATCCTCCTGGTCAGAAGGCTCCATTTGGATCTGTTGAAATCCTGAGGATGCATCCATGAAAGTCAGCATTTCATGTCCAGCAGTGGCATCTACCATTGCATCAATGTGGGGGAGAGGAAATGGGTCTTTAGGACAAGCTTTGTTCAAGTCTGTGTAGTCTACACAGACTCACCATTTCCCATTTTTCTTCTGTACCACAACCACGTTTGCTAGCCACCTTGGGAACTTGACTTCTCTAATCATTTTGGACTTCAACAATCTTTCAACTTCCTCTTGAATAATTGTATTGCGTTCAGGAGCAAACTTCCTTCTTTTTTGTTGCACGGGCTTGAATGATTTATCAATTCCAAGCTTGTGAGTGATAATGTCTTTGGATATGCCTGTCATATCCTCATGCTTCCATGCAAACGTCGACATCCTGCATTTTAAAAAGTTAATTAACTGCACTTCAATATCCTAAGGGATATTGGTTCCCACGAGCACCGAAATATCGGGATTATCCTAGTCGAGGATAATTTTCTTCACATCCTGCTCCGGATCCTCCACGATATCCTGGGCCCGTGTCTTTAATTGCTATGCTGCACTAGGTTTGGTTGAGGATTTCATTGAGGATGAGTAGCATTCTTTCGTCTCCTGCTGATCGCTATCAACTTTAACAACCCCCCAAGGGGTAGGTATCTTGATGCATTGGTGATATGTTGATGGCACTGCCTTCATATCGTGAATCCACGGTCTTCCCAGTATAATGTTATAGCAGGATAGAGAGTCCATCACACAGAAACGCTGTATCGAGTTAACTCCTTCAACGTACACCGGCAACTTTATCTCTCCCACTGTGTTTCTGGCCTCTCCACTGAACCCAACAAGCACGGTAGACTTTGAAGTGATATCCATTGGAGATACATTCATTCTTTTAAGTGTCTCTAGTTGGATTATGTTGACGGAGCTGCCATTATCAACCAATATCCTGCGTACAAAATGGTTAGCCACATATAACGTTATTACCAGAGCATCATGGTGAGGATCCTGGACAGTATCCCTGTCATCAGCATCAAATGTGATCACTTTGTCAGTTGTGAGTGTAGTCATCCTGACAGGTTTGTCTCCCCTTTCGGCCTTAGCTTCCTTTGCATGTCTCTTTGCTGCCGAATACGAAGTCCCACAAATGTCGGATCCTCCCGAAATGAAGTTGATTCTCTTGGCATCCGCGGGAGGTGATGCCGCTCGCTCAGGATCCTTCTCAGTATCCTGACCCTTATTCTTCTTTCTCCCTAAGAGATCTTTCAAATATCCCTTGCTTAGAAGATAGCTTATTTCTTTCCTCAAAGCGATGCAATCCTCAGTCATATGTCCGAAATCTTCGTGGAAAGCACACCATTTTGATTTGTCTTTCCAATCCGCTTTTTGTTGATTCTTTCGAGGCCATCTTGCCTTGTCCCCTAGACCCTGCATGGCATATATCAATTCAGGAATGTTTACAGAAAAGCAATATTCCGATAATTCAGGATACTCTTCAGGATCCTCATCCTCGACAACATTCACTCTCTTGTTCTCATTTCTACCATATGGCTTAGGCCGATACGACTTGAATGAGGATTCTGACTTCCTGTTAGTTGACTCATAAGTGTTGGATGAGTTCATCCTTTCTTGCATCTTTCTGTCATCTTCCAACCGAATGTATCTTAGGGCCCTGTTCCGAGCTTCATCCAGGTTCCTGCATGGGTTCATTACAAGGTCTTGGTAAAATTGAGAATCCTTTTGCAACCCCATCTTGAAAGGT